>PQXH01000017.1:54801-335803 GCA_004786125.1 Botrytis tulipae
AAAATTCCCGGCCTTGCCCCCCAATCCCCCCCCCCCCCCCCCCCCCCTTTTCCCCCCCCCCCCCCCCCCCCCCCACTTCAACAATTTACAACATCAATCGAAACAATTCCAAGAAATCGAGCTACCCCTGCAACATACCACATCAACCTCTCCCTTCCCATGGGCCGTTACCCATCGCTGCATTTAGCCTCATCTTTTTTTGATATATCCCTGGCCTGTTTCTTTGCCCTGCATTTCCAAGACTTTCCAAGGCGAGTCTAGTGCGTGTAGTGTTTTACTGATAGACTTTCCAGAAAGTCTTATCGAGAAGGATTTACATCTGCGAAACTGGAGATATTCTGGATTCGGCTTTCGGAGCACCAGATGGGAACTTGATATTGAGGTCATAATCCATCGTCAACCTCAAGAATTGAAAGGAGCATTGCTGCAATTTGTTTTACATTACGAAGAAGTCAACTGCTGCATCTCATACCCAATATTTTCTTTCAGCTTTTTTCTTCTTATCACTTTGGATTCATTGATTACTATCACCACTTGTTTTTTCTTTTCTTTTCTACGGAGCTCTCCTACTTCTGCTACCACCACCACCACCACCACTTCTCATTTCCAACGATATCCTACAACGTCGATTCCATCGAAAGTTCATACTTAGTACTTATTACATTACATACACACACACACTCGTACACACTTCCCAGTTCTCCTACTTTCTGTGCTTGACCACGACTCAAGCAAATTACTCGTGACTCAACCAGCGATTCTGGGTCGACGACTCGACTAGGACCTTCTCAACTTGCCCTTGCCCTGCTCTCCATTCTCACAGGTGGACCACAAATTCCATTTGCTATCACGAGTACCCCAAGTCTTTATCAAAAAAGGGTTTGGTCATAAAGACTTGTCAATGATAGTGGGAGAAAAAGAAGAAAAAAAGGTTAGTTCTAGCTTAAACCTTCCAAGAAACCCTTGATAGTACCGACATAATTCCTTTTTAGACCTCAAACTACTGAAAGCTAAAAAAAAAAGTTTTGATTGGATTAATTTAGGTCCTTTGCCCGCTTGCTTTCCTCAAAATTGGAACTCTGGAGAATTATTAAATGCCTTCAGCCATTCATGCAGCGCCCCAGGACTTTTTGTCGTGTATGCTACCCACCATTTTCCATAATTTCTCATGGATTCTGCATCCACTAACGCTCCACTTGCAGCGGAATATCGACGTCAGTCCCAACTTTCTCAGATCGCGAAAGCGGCGGTTTTTAACAATTGTACCGCAATGAATCCACCCCCAAAACCTTCTTCTCAACCCCTCACTACATTTCCTGGCAACACCACCCTCGAACGCGATTTTGCCGTTTGCAACTCACAACTCGATAACCACATCACACTTCCACCATCTGCTATACCTGCAGTTTTAAATCGAAGTTTTCACGAGAAATTCGGTATGACTAGCGATGGAGTCATCGAGGGAGTTGGTCATCCTCCCTCTGACACACCTCTCCCAAGCGGTCCTTCAACTGCTCAGAGCAGTCCAAGAATGTCAGTCTATCTCCATTCTCATCAGTTCCCCCTCAGTCAATGAATAGTGTTATATGGAATGTTCACGAGATTACCTGGGCGCAAAGACCTCAACAAAATTTTCACGCAGAACTCAACACTGACAATGGTATAGTCTCCCACTAAGACAGAATTCTGGCACGACAACCCCCCGAGTTCGAGCACCTGCTACCACTCTCAACATTCCTGGCATGACCAGATCTCGCGTTTCTCCTGATGGTAAAATTGCACAACGAGATGTCGCTTCAAAATTGGTGGTTATCATGGTAGGATTGCCCGCTCGTGGAAAATCATATATTACGAAGAAAATCCAAAGATATTTGTCATGGCAGCAACATGAGACTAAGATTTTCAATGTTGGAAATCGACGTCGTGTCGCAGCTGGAAAACCGCGGCTGTCGAACGGCACACCACTGAAAACCCAGGAATCGGCTCAACGGCCATCTGTTTCAAGTCAACCCAGTCGCACTGGTGCCAATTCGGGCGCTATAGATGCCCCTACACAGGCTGCTCACATGATTCTGAACGGCGTGGATCCGACCCAAGAAACCAAAGGTTCTGAGACGAAGAAATCTTCCACTGGATCAACAAACCCAGAAACTATGGATCAATCAGCCAATTTCTTCGATCCAATGAATTCCAAGGCGGCTTTGATCAGAGAGCAGGTAGCCATGGCCACATTAGATGAGCTTTTGGATTTCCTCTTATTGGGAAATGGCGCTGTCGGTATCTTGGACGCTACAAACAGCACTATTGAGCGTCGCAAACTTCTTTTCGATCACGTCAAGTTCAGAGAGCCAAAGCTCGGCATTCTCTTCATAGAAAGTGTTTGCGAGGATGAGAGTGTACGTATATCATAATCTTTTGAAGACTCCCTTACTAAACATATTCTAGCTGCTCGAGGCAAACATGCGATTGAAGCTCCGAGGCCCCGATTACAAAGACAAGGATCCAGAATCGTCTCTGAGGGACTTCAAATTACGAGTAGCTGCGTATGAAAGCGCATACGTTCCTTTGGGAAAATACGAAGAAGATAATCATATGCAGTACATCAAAATGATAGATGTCGGACGAAAGGTTATCCATTATCAACTGAAGGGATTTTTGACAGGAGGCATAGCTTCATATTTGTCGACATTCAATCTTTCCCCAAGACAGATCTGGATCACACGACACGGAAAATCCAATGACAACAAAGTAGGCAAGCTTGGTGGTGATTCTGATCTTACGGAGGAAGGACAGCAATATGCTCGAGTTCTTCACAGCTTCATTACAAACAGTCGAAGGCAATGGCTTTTTGAGCAGCAGCAATCAGCTATTGAGAGTGCAAAGTATCCTCCAGGAGGCGAAGCTGTCAGAACACCACCCTATCCAGACATCATGGGAGAATTGGATGAGAAGAACTTCTGTGTGTGGACTTCGATGCTCAAGAGAAGTATCCAAACGGCGGAGAATTTTGAGATGGACGAAGATTATGATGTCAAGAATTGGGAAATGCTGAACGAATTGAACGCAGGTTCTTTTGAAGGATTGACCTACAAGGAAATTGAACAACGCTTTCCAGACGAGTACGAGAAGCGAGCCAAAGACAAGTTGCACTACATATATCCCGGAGTTGGAGGGGAAGGTTATTTGCAAGTCATCAGTCGACTCAGGGATATGGTTCGAGAACTCGAACGTATCACAGATCATGTTCTTATCATCGGACACCGGTCTGTTGCCCGAGTCCTGATGGCTTACTTTATGGATCTCACCAGAGATGATATTGCGGACTTGGATGTACCTTTGGGAATGCTCTACGCCATTGAACCAAAACCTTACGGCATTGAATTCCATGCTTACAGATACAATGAACAGCAACAATGGTTTGATGAGTTACCAAACTACAAACCAAGGAAAGAGACAGAGAAAGGCAATTAAAATTTGACTATCTATATGGATCGCGAAGAGGACAGCTAGAACACGAGCAGGGATGTAACATACGAGGGGTTTCCGGAGTTTTTTATCATTTGGGATGAGTTTGCGTTGCACTGCATAGCGAGGTCTTGTTACAGATTAGGAGTTTGGGTTCTGATTTTCGGGGAATTTATGATTTGTAACAACAGTTGGGAGATTGGAACTGGTATCAGGGACTCAGAAATGTGGAAGTGAATGTGGTTGAGGTGTGCACAAGAATGGGAGTATATTTCTGGAGTCGGCAGAGGTCTCTTTCTACTCTTTATGATGGATGAATTGCTTCAGCATTTATTACACTTCCGCGGATATCCAAAAAGATTGGCTTTGGTCTTGCGTTTTGAGAGCGAACCTACAATAGATGGGTCAGACTACTTTTGTACAGCAAGACTGAGATAGAGAAATAGAGATTTCCGCAAAGCGAGTAAAATAGAAAATGAATATAAGAATGTAAATGTAGATGTCATTTTAGTCTTCAAATATCCTAATTAGAAAGCCTCTGGTTGTTCGAATTGAGTGTGATTGATACTACTTGAATAGGTATCTAGTAGATATTGAAACCTACCGAGAACATTGACATGATCTTATATTGGCAGTAGATTAACAATGATGCAAAAAATTCGATCTCACCTGCCGCAACAATCCTAGAAACTCTTAAGTGTACTAGTAAGTTTATCCGGCCGGACCCCTTCCCCGCGCGTCATTTCTTCAACCCTTGCACAGGGTCGCAATCACATTTTCAATACATACTGCAACTTTAAATCTAGACGTTGAGATATCTACCACTCACACACTCTTTTTGTTTTGTTTTGGATCGCTGTGCTGTGCTGGATACAATTGAGTTGGCAAATGTTGTTTAAGCGCCTACAAACAGGTTGACTACGTTCAATATTTACGGTAGGTTTCTTGTGCTTTGCGATAGCTCCCCAGAGAGCACTGTCTTATTGCCTTACGTTGAATGCTTTTTTACAGCGCAATTCTATCTTGCCTTTTCACCTTGGCCGCATCCAGACTCAACAAACAAAAGTTATTCTCTTTCATCTTTGTTCCATCGCATCCTGTCGTCTTGGCTTTTTTTGTTCCGTCTTGTCTCGCACCAAAACACATTAACTGACTGGATTGGGCATTGGGCAGATAAATATTGCTAGCTCTTTCACATATGATTTACTTCGCTTTCGACCGAGATCTTTTGCAACTTGTCGTTGCCAATTCGAATCTCCTGGAAGCCTAATCCGTAAGGAGTTTTTGAGCACGCATACTTATATGTCCAAAGCACATACAGCTCAATACCGCATTGCCAAATCGAAGCAAAATAGAAGATTAGTAGAACTTTCACATTCTTCAACACAAACGCGACAGGAAATTTTAAGACAGGGAATATTGTTGCTTGAAGAAATTCGAATTCTGATAGAGTTGGAAAACTTGGGACGCTCAACAGTTCTGAGTAATCTTATAATGCCTCCAACTACGAGGAAGAGAAAGTTTAGTGAAGAGAAAGAGGGAGAGGGCAAGGACAAGGGAGGACCTAGCGGTGCGCAGAAATATTACGCAGTTAGGAAGGGGAAGAAAACGGGTGTGTTTACTGATTGGGAGGATTGCAAGGAGCAGATTACAGGTTTTGGGGGAGCTATGTGTAAGTTTCTATTTTAATTTTGTTCTTAAGAAAGGAATTTGGGAATAAGCATGGAAATTTTCTTGTATTCTTTAATCGTGCAAAAAAGATACAAAAAATGCTAATTTAAGATGTCTACGCAGATAAATCTTTTTCGACACAATCAGACGCAGAAGCATTTGTAGCCGGCAAAAATCCAGCGAAACCTTCAAAGGGAGATAAATTTTATGCTGTGGCCGTGGGACATGAAACGGGGGTTTATGAGGAGTGGGCAGATGCGAAAAAACAAATTGACGGGGTCAAAGGGCCGAAATATAAGAAGTTTGCTACGAGAGAGGAGGCAGAGGAGTTCGTGCGAGAAGGTGGAAAGACTAATAAGAAGGTTAAGACGGGGGCGGGAAAGGAGGATAGTGGGAAGAAAGTGGTGAAGGGGAAAGACAAGGTTACGGTGGAGGAGAAAACGCAAGAATTCGTTAAAGGAGACACTGTCAAGGTCTGGTCGGATGGCAGTAGTAGGGGCAATGGAAAGGTTGGGGCTGTGGCTGGATATGGAGTTTTCTTTGGAGACGGCGATGATAGGTATGCCCTTTCCTTCGAGCTCTCTGTTCAAAGTCCTTCACAAATATATTGACCTATCCTCTAGAAACATCTCGGCTCCCCTGGAAGGCACCCTTCAAACCAACCAGCGCGCCGAACTCACAGCCGCGCTCCGCGCCCTCGAGATTGTACCATTAGATAAGAGCATCGAGATTATAACAGACAGCAATTACACAATAAATTGTGCGACAGTATGGTATAAGAATTGGGAGAAAAATGGATGGAAAACTAGTACTGGAAAAGCAGTCATGAATGAAGACTTGGTGAAGCAGATCAGGGAAATCATTGATAAGAGGACGAAAGCTAAGGCTCAGACCAATATGACGTGGGTGAAGGGACATGATGAGAACCCAGGGAATGTGGCGGCGGATAGGTTGGCTGTTAAGGGGGCAACGGAGAAGAACAGGTGAGAAGCTCCTTGTTTGGCCCTCTTACTTAGCACGCCCAATTTTTGGAATCCCTGGGAACTGCATCTCCTCATGTCGCGGATGTGAAGTGTAGAGTGAAAAGAAGACTGCGTTCACCATCGGCTTGAATATGGACATCAAGCTGCAAAGGGAAAGGATTTAACGAAATGAAATGATATCATTTTTTAGTGTACTGGTTTCCGTGGGACTTTGGGTAGGCAGCCACTATTTGTTTGTCCAATAAAGACTTTCGTGATACCTGATTATTCATATCAATATGAATGGTTCCCGTTGTTTGCACTTTTATGGTATGCCATTGATATTCAAATCATCCACATCTATGTAACCTCCACGCAATGCCGTGAAGCTTTTCGTCAGGAAGGACAAGAAGAGGGGGAAATTTGGGGGTCGATCTAATAGGAACATGGAAGACCAATTCAAACTTCGAAGACAATGACCATTCAGATCTTTAATTACGTAGGAATCCTATTTGTGACATTGAAACTCATTCTTGAATCTACATTGGGTTTTGGGTCAAATTATCTAGATAATATCATATAGAAAGTAATTTATTATCATGTTATTTCCAATCTTTCTTTATACTTCATTTCATGAAGCTCCCCACCCCGTACTCGTTGATAGCGGAGAAACAACGTGCTTCAGGTTTGAGCACACATGGCTGAATGCAGGGGTTCAGTTTGTTGATAAGGATAAAAGAAAATCGTTCACCTCGCCGATATCTAAATTTATTCACATGCATATTTATTGATCAACCACACTCTTCTGCATGTTTGTATGAAACGGTAGTATTCAGCAATCACACGACAAGTGCTTCCGAGAACATTCTCTATATGTTTGCGCACATCAGTACTGTATTCTTCAGATAATCTACCTACCATTTCCAACAAAGTGAATCGAAAGAATACATCTACAAGACACGCTCCGCGGAACAAGGTGGCGGGCATTTTCCAAATCAATATTTCGAGAGAGGAAAAGGTTTTCAATGATTCAATAACACAGGCTTGGGATCTTAAGGAGGCTTCGAGATCGAAGAAGAGATTCAATCGTAGGGATTGTGAGAGTGACGATTCGGGCGTGGGATAATACGACGGACGGTTTTGCGGACTTACAGTCAAGGAAGGCAAGGGATATTTGGTGTGCAGAAGAGGACAGCTCAAGTGAGGATCGGAGACTGAGTAAGAATTGGGAGCTTCGCAGATTCAAAGGCTTGCAATTAGGCTCGCAGACCACAGGCACAACATACGGAGTTGTAAACTCACAAGCTTGGCTTATCTTGGCAGAACAAGAAGCAGAGTTGCAGTTCAATCGAAGATATATATCGAGAAGACGAGCATCCAGAAAATCAAAGAGGATAGAATAGAATAGCCCAAGATGCCTACTATTTCGACGTCCAACTTCAACATTGTATGTGCCGTCCTTGGCGGATTCATTACTTTGTTTGGATTGGTATCTTATTTGTTCAAGGAGAAATTTTATCTTTCTGAAGCATGTGTGTTTATTCCCTTTTTCCTTACTACTCTGGTTATTGGCAGACAATGGCTTATATGGATTTAAACAGTGATATCCCTTCTCTTTGGCGTTGCCATGTCTCCACATGCAGCAGACTTTGTTCGCCCCCTCGATTACACGGGCTCTCTTGCAAATCTCAATGCAACCACTCTCGACTTTTCCCGCCTAGTCCTAGGCATTCAACTTGTCCTTGCTGGTGTCCAATTACCCTCTCGGTATTTGAAGTTGGAATGGAAATCCCTCGCTCTCCTACTCGGCCCTGTTATGACTGTAATGTGGCTTACGAGTTCGCTATTAATCTGGGGAATGGTTCCGAATTTATCGTTTCTGCATGCCTTAGCTGTTGGAGCATGTATTACACCTACCGATCCGGTACTGAGTAATAGTATTGTCAAGGGAAAATTTGCGGATAAGAATATTCCAAAGGAGTTACAAAAGATTATTGTGGCGGAGAGTGGGGCGAATGATGGATTGGGATATCCGTATTTGTTTTTGGCGTTGTATTTGATCAAATACACAGGGGAAGGTGGTGAGTTTTGCTTTCAACTAATTCCCATCTTACATTGTTTATTTTGTGCTTATGCTAATATTTTGTCGTAGGCGCTGGTCAAACTGGAGGTGCTTCTAAAGCTATGGGTCTCTGGTTTGGAGAGACATGGGTTTATACTATTATCCTCAGTATTGTCTATGGAGCTACTGTAGGCTGGATAGCCAAAGAGCTCCTTCACTGGGCCGAAGAGAAGAAATTTGTGGACCGGGAAAGTTTCCTTGTATTCGCTATCACATTAGCTCTATTCATTGTGGGTACTTGCGGTATGATTGGTAGTGATGATGTTTTGGCATGTTTTATTGCTGGAAATGTCTTCACTTGGGATGATTGGTTTCGTCTAGAGACACTAGATGATTCGCTTCAACCTACTATTGATATGTTGCTGAATTTGAGTGTTTTTATATGGTTCGGAGCCATCTGTCCTTGGGCTTCATTTGCTGCCAATACCGTTATTCCAATTTATCGGTTGATATTCTTGGGTATCTTGATACTACTTTTCAGGTAAGCGACCTCTCCCCTTTGCAATTTTCTGCATTTCAAGATCGATCAAAAATCACTTGTTGGAATCTAGACTGACCTCAACTCAACAGACGTTTACCAATTGTATTCGCAATGCACAAGTTTATACCTCAAATTGAGGAGAAACGACAGGCTATTTTCGTTGGGTTCTTCGGACCAATTGGAGTTAGCGCTGTCTTCTATCTCTATATCTCACTAGAATTTCTCGAAACAGTCACAGTAGATGGTGTTCAGCGCCAAGATGCAGAACATCTGGCCGAGGTCATTTCAGTTGTCGTCTGGTTCTTGACAATTTGTAGTATTGTAGTGCATGGACTTTCGATACCATTAGGGAAATTGGGCTTTTTCTTACCGAGAACACTCAGCAGAGCATTTACAAGTCAAAGCAATAGTCAAACGAATCTCGCTATTGGAGCAAGAGTTTACAGTTCAAACTCGGGTGTGTTGAGGGAGAGGAGGAGAGGAAATGCTAGTTCAGATGCAAGTGGAAGTGGAACGGCACATGGAAGTTTGGGAAGTGCGATCTCGACTCCGGCTTTGAGTTCGGGAACGAGCTCGAGACCGATCTATCGGATTGGGGGGAGTGTGATTCGTTCAGGAACTGCAAGGGGTGTCGCAGAGAGTGGAATCGGGATGGACGGGGAGGAGGCGAGTCCCATTGGGATGATGGATGGGGTGGTGGAGGGGAGAACTATTAGGTTTCCGGATGAGGAGGTGCATGTTGCTAGTGGGATGGGAAGAGAGAGGGATTCTGAGGTTTAGGTTGGAGTCGGATGGATGGGGCGTGGGGTGACGGTGATGATGATGGTTATTGTGGGGTCGAGAGATGTAGGAGTCGTCCGGTGTGAATTTTTGAGGTTGGTGTCTTCTAGAATGGGAGCTGAGAATGAGGGGGAAAACATATAGGGTGCGTGATTTCGAGATTTGAAGATAATAACGGAGAGTGCTGCGATATTTTGCATTGCAATCTGCATATAGATCTTCATGCGGTAGTATTAGTACATATGATAGATTCTGACTAGAGCTGTAACGCATATATACATATTATATCACTATGCTCAGATCTACATCAACGGATAAATGTATGCATGTATGTATGTATGTATGTAAGATGAATTATAGGATCCACTATGACTATCTACTCAAAGGGGCCCAACCAAAATGCACACCAAAATCCGTTCATCCACTTCGCTCCCGCTATGCTATGTAGTGATCATCATTCGTAAGGTGCAATACTATGCCCTTCAAAATCCCAGACTCCGGACCCCTAAAGCAGATATACCCACGCACCCTCGTCATAATCCATTTACAACAAGCTCTCAATCATACCCCGCCACCCAACACTCACACTTTACAAATTTCCTCTCTCTTCCTGCTCCCTCTCAATCGCCTCAAAAAGACTCTTGAAATTTCCCGCTCCAAACCCATCAAATCCCTCTCTCTGAATGATCTCCAAAAAGACCGTCGGACGATCCATCAATGGTTTGGTGAAAAGCTGTAGTAAATATCCTCCCTCGTCAAAATCAATCAATATATTCAATTTTCTAATCTCCTCGAAATCTTCCTTCAATTCCCATTTGATCCCCGAATTTTTATCCGAGAGGCGTTCTCTCATCGTCTCATAGTATGTTTCTGGCACCGATATAAATTCCACGCCACGGGCGCGCAGATTCGAAACGGCGGTGATGATATCGGGGGTGCGGAGAGCAATATGCTGCACGCCTGCGCCGGAGTAGAAATCGACATACTCCTCGATCTGGCTCTTGCGCAGACCGGGGGCGGGCTCGTTGATGGGCATCTTGACGACGTTGTTGGGGGAGGCCATGACGATGCTGTTGAGGGCGGAGTGGGCGGTGCTGATTTGCGAGTCGTCGACGGACCAGAAGCGGTGGAAGGAGAGACATTTTTCGTAGTACTCGCAGGCGGATTGCATGGCGCCCCAGTCTTGGTTGCCGACGCAGTGGTCGATGGCTTCGAGCGGGATGCTGGGGAGGAATGCGTGGAGCGGGTCGCGTTTGGAGGCGGGGATCGCGCGGTAGCCTGGGAGGAAGACCCCGCTGTAGTTGTTGCGGGAAATGAGGGTGTGGGTTGTGTCGCCGTAAGTGCGAATTATGGCGGTTGTCTGAAGATATATGAATTAGTATATTTCCTCGATACACAAAAACGACAGAACTTGGAAATACTCACAACATCCCCATCCTCATCCTTTCCCTTGATGGGTTTCTGCACACCCACTGCCCCCTGCTCAACCGCATTATAGTAAACACTCGCTACATCATCCACTTCAAACGCCACATCCTTAACCGCATCCCCATGCTTCTCGAGATGTTCATAGATTTCTCTCAGCAACTCTCTCTCCTTTTCCGTAATCGGTTCATCATCTTTGAGTCCCGAGTATGCCTTTACAGGCGAGGTCAAGACGAAACGAATCTTGCCATTCGCAACGACATGCGAAGCGATATAGCGCGAACCGGTTTCGAGACCCTTGTAGGCGATGGTTTGGAATCCCAGACGTGTGCAGTAATACGAGGCGGCTTGTTTGGCATTTCCTACGTACCAGGTAATGTGGTCGTAGCCGTGGAAATTAGGGGTGTTGGTGCTGAGGGAGGAGTTTGTATTGGTTGTTGTAGGGAAGGTGAGGGAGGTGGGAGTGAGAATTGGAGGGGTGACGGCGGAAGGTGCCATGATGTGATGTTGTGATATGGGAGTTTATGCAGACAGTGAAGAGATAGAGGTTGGATTCCTCTATACGTAAGTGAGATTGATAGTCAGAAATGGCTTGAGAGTATACGGTCAATCAATACTTTAAGTAATAGGGAGATTCCCAAGAGAGTTTGTCGGAAGCAAACTTTGCTTGCAGATGAGTTTGTCAAAAGAGTCAAGTTTCGTTAACAAAGGAAGATGTTTGGGAAGAAGAGGAACTTGGGACTGCCAACAGCTCCTCTTCTTATGAAGACGATACATCTCGGTATACGGCGGACTAAGCCATGTCAAAACATAGAATGACTGCATAATCAAACAACTAGCTTTCACACCCACCGACTAATGAACGTCCAGCAATTGAACCGATCGCCATCCTTTGGCCTAGGATTGCTTTTTAGAAGTTGTTAGGGTTTCAAGTGCGGTTGATACTCCTTCATTCCGCGCGGTTTACAAACGGTTGTGTTCGGCTTAAATGCCGCTTATTCGCTTAGTCATTGCGCGGAATTGCGATGGTTTCACTGTACCACACCACACTACCGTAGTCACGTTTTGGTTATACCGAATACCTCTGCATTCATGATCTCGATCAATTTAAATCTTTAACTTTTGGGTTGTTTTCATCATTAATAATTCTTTCGAATACGTAGAAAAGCCTTCCAAAACTACCACCTAGACAAATACAGATTCCTCCCTAAAAATGACAACACTTACCAGACACGACCTCGAAGTTCTCGAGAAAATAAAGGATCCTGAGTCGGGTCCTTCGAATCCCCTCCTTATCGATGATTCGCTTCCCAAAGATCCGCATATCTTCGATCTTTCTACATATCAAGGAATTGCGCAACGAGAACGAGATATCATTCTCTCGATGCAAGATGTAGAGCTTCAGATGGCCGGGTTAAAACCTCTTGCTGGACCCTTGCCTTTATCTCAATATCACGCTTGTCTTCAGAGCTTGAATGATTTGATTGAGGAATATCCTAATTATGCGAGTGCGAGGAACAATAGAGCACAAGCATTACGACGAATTTATGGCGATTTGATGTTGGTGAAGAGATCCTCTAGCAAAGGATCTGGAAGTGATGTAAACGAGCCTTTGGATACAGAAGCATCTGAACCTACCATGAAACTTGCATCATTCAACGCCTTATCCGATCTTGATAAAGCGATTTCACTGTTGGCCCCAAAGACGCCTTGGGCATCAATATCTCCTCAAGCAGCAAAGACACTCTCCCAAGCATTAACGCAACGAGGTGCTTTATATCATCTATCAGCTAAACAGCTTTCTTCTGACACCGAATCGAGTGTCAGAATTGATGAGCGGAGAAGGGAGGCGAAGTGGAAGACGATAGAATTTGAAGAGGCAGCATCAAGAGATTTCATGACAGGTGGAAGATATGGTAATGAGATTGCAAAGGCACTAGCAGTGAGTGCGAATCCGACGGCAAAGCTTTGTGGAGATATGGTCAGGCAGGCAATGAAGAGAGAAATGGGTGGCGGTGAAAGTTGAAAAAGAATATTGCTGTAGTAACTTGCTCGAGGCAAGGGATGAGAAATGATTGTATCTAATAATGAAGGCAAAGGAGTTTTATGGTTGACGGCAGGGCATCCATAGCGATATAAATATAATACAAATCTTTTGGCTTAGAGGAAATCCAATCAATGAATCTTCTGAAGTATGAAGTGGTTAGTCACCTCAACTTACGTGCTATTATGACATTGTAACCAGTCTTGAGAATATCATTAGAAAATGACAATATTAAACTTACAGAGGACCTTCTTGCAGTATAGGGATGAGAACCTTACCGATGTCATTGAACATTCTCGCCCCGCGCTATTATAATCAAGAATCAACGATTGCAGCGTGAATATTCGGATTTAATCCTCCTAGAACACTGAACACAAGCGATAGTTCGGCTTCAACACCCGAGTTGAACCAAAACAGTAAAACATCGGAATGTCTGTAGTGTCTCTTCTTTGTAACCACTTCTTGATAAGGATCGTGATCACCCTCGTTTTAGCCATTCCTAGACGATGATGAAAGAGGCAAAACAACACTAAATATTGCCTTTCACTTATCCGGTCACTTGTGCACCAACCAATGTGTCAGTGACAATCACGTTGTGCCCATAGTATCAGCAGCGACTAGCCGTGTGGTTCCTGACCACACGCACCGAGCCTGAAAACCCACGGGTGGCTGCTCCAAAATTTCCCGAAATACTGTGGCCGAGATTGATATGACATCCTTTCCAGTTCGGATGGCGATTCTCAGTATTGCGTTTCGAAGATCTTAACTTTCAATTTCTCGCCAAACAGGCATCTTTCTTACTGAGAAATGAAGTGGTCTGATGTGATTAAAGTGATAGGGGTAGAAGTCCAACATGGACATGGAATGAGGTGATTAACAAGACGGTTTCAAATGCTGGCATTCAATGAGTGGAGGTTAGCTGAGGTTAGCTGAGGTTAGGATGAATATGCAAGTGGAATATTGAGATGTAGTTGGGCGGGTAGATACAGCAAAGCAGGTTGGAAATGGCTTGCTTTGCATATCCACAGGTATGGGATCAAAACTTTCCTCTCAAGTCCGACGGAAGTAGGATGATGAACGTGGAAAAAACAAGATATTTTTTCTTGAAAAAAATCTGACAGAGCTCATTCTCCCTGGTTAGATGGAAAGGACGTAAATTAAGAGGAATGAAAGAGTCAAATGATACGGCACGTTCTTGGGTAGATCAACGTGTCGACAAGAACTCAGCTTCAATGCCAATCATCTGTTGGTGGCACAGTCGGTACTTGTGAAACTCAATTGTATTATAAACGTACGATATGTGACGCTTATGGAAGTACTCAAGATGTACCATGGCTACCAACTTGACATTTCGAGCAGCTGGTAAGCCCACCATACATAGATAAAAGGCGCTTAGCAGTCTCAACAAATCATTGAATCTCGCCAGGCCATATTGATATTTGGTAAGCTTGCTTGATTCGCTATTCTCACTTCGAGGGTTAGACCTTTCAGAACGAAATTAATTTATTAAATCAATATAAACATATAATATTTGGTGATAAGATACATGGATTTTCCCAAATACCAACAAGAAGAATGCAGCCCTGTGAACGATACAGTTGACCCAGGGCACGCGAAGCAAATCAGATGAGCAGTATATGGATGATGGTAAATGACGAGAACGGCAGTTGGCGATCTTGGTTAGATCTGAACCACCGTGCAATCTGCGACTAGGGTTTTGTGATGATATTGATCAATGAATGGGTCATGCTGGAAACTTTTACCGGCCGACCAAAAGGACGATGAGTCGCACAGACTGCGCCCACAAAGCCAGCTTCTGGCTCGATACTACCACACCAAAATGCAAAGAAAGATAATTGTGCCACTCGTGATATGCATCTGAGTGGCGTTCATCCAAAAGCGAGACGGACTGCTATGAGATATATTTGGGGACCCCGGTCTCGTATGTATGCAACAGAAGCGGGCCAGGCGCTTTCATCCTTACGTTATTGGAGGATCAAGCCTTTCGCACACTGCACAAAAAGAAAAGCTCCCGAGACAGTTTCCCACCACCATGGTGGATGGTCCATTGTGGCGTGTTACCTACTCTGCTGCGGTTTCCAGAATACGAACCAATGGAATGAACGTGCATTATTTTGGTAACGAGGTAGGACTGGAATGTGATCCAACATCCCAAAGAAAATTTCTGCATTGCGTTGACAGGTTCCGATGATGGGTTGGCCGGCAGTTAGGATGCCATGCCTTGCCAGCTTCTGAGCGGGGGCTGAATCTCAAGGGAAGAAATCCAATAAGTTCAATATCACAGCAGATGTTGGCAAGCATCTTTTTTGAGTCGAGTCGAGAAATGGAGAGTAAGAAATTAGATAATTGGCTAATTGATATTTTATTTTATTTTATTTGATTGTGATGTGATGTGATTGAAAAATCTGTTCCGTACATTCGAGTCGGGTCGATATCGGGTAAAGTGTAAGACTGTAAGTGTATATATATACCTATTTCTGCCGGGAATAAATCTTGCTTGCATTTTTAAACGGTTGTATAGATTGTCACGCTTGTATTACCCCAACCTCTTTGCCCGTCTCTATTACTGATTAAGAATGATCCTTCATCCATGAAACACCAAGTAACTCCGTAGATTCCTTTTTCTCAGACCATTTGGTGGTCAAGCCATTAACTTCTTCCCAGACCAATGGAAATGAAACATGGATCAAATAGTTTGTTTCTCTTTACTTTCTTTCCTTTTGATCCCCCACACACGCGATAACATGGGAATAGTTACAGATATTCATGTCGCAGCTAATTGTCCGCGACCTCTTCGGCACGATACAAATGTGAGAAAACCAGAGAGCCGATAGCCTCCGTGATCCTGATGTGATGTAGGTAGGTAGGTAGTCAAGCGTAGGTAGTAGGTATCGCAAGTGCTGGCCAATGTTGATCAGCATCAGGATTCGGCATATCTAATTTACCAAACGACTGGTATTCAAGGACCCGAAGCCAACTCTAGTACTCTTCCAGGCGAGTTCTGGTTTGGACGGACTTCGGAGTCGGTGGCTATTGCGGAGGACTAAGTAAGAGACTACTTCGTATATCACACAAGCATTATTTGCAGATTAGATTGAGCTTCTACATGCACATCTTGAAAAGCTGAGTGGTGATCATAACATCTGAATGATTAAAGGATTCATTATGGGTATTCATCGCCATTATCGTAATCTAGTCAATTTAAATATTTGTTCATTTGGTCGGATTCAGGGAGATCATTGCCCGGACGGGGCACAGAAGATTGGTGACGCCAGCGGAAGGGAGACGAATAATACCGGTTCGAGTAAAGTAGGTTCCGAATTTTTGATCATGGAATTGTGGATTTTTGTCCCGCGTATTCCTGAATACCTCGATCGGCGTACATGTCCGTGGCATGCGACTTCTTTTCGAGACTAGCCTCCCGCGTAGCTAATCGTATGATGACTACTTTAGTCCTATTTGATTTACCCGGGCCCCTAGGGAACAGTAGGCTCTCAAATGAATGACTCAAGATCTCACGGAGTACTACGTACAGAGAAGTTGGATTGAAACTTTGGAGAGAAGCAAATACATACATACTTCGCGATTAATTGGCCTCGGAGACTTAGAGAGTACTCGTTCAAAGCAGCTGAAGGATCTGCTCCATGCTACTTATCACCCATCAATCGAAACTCGGCAGCACACTGAATTGAGGCTAATCAACGAATAACCAACGAGCACTCCTGGTATCATGGAAAGAAAAATAAAAGAACACTGAACTCTATCTTCCTTTGGATGAAAGCTTAATCGTTTGACACTCCGGGAGCAAACTAATCGGAAATGCTTCGAGATTTAAACGTTTCCCAAGAAATGCAGAGGTTTAGACGAGATATTGATGCACAGCTTATGCGATACCCCTTCATTCTCCTCAACTTATTTTGGGCAATATTTCCCTGGTCTTTGTTCCCACAGCTGCAGCATCCGCCGCTGAGATTGTCAGAATTATTATGGGGGTGTTATTATTATTACCGTCAACCAGATTTCCTATCTTCTAACAAGGTTTGACATAGTGGATTCGCTGACCATTGACCAGGCCGTGTAGCCGTCAATCTAAATACCCGCACCACCAAATCTACGCTACTCGCATCATCAAACCAATGAACATCGATCTCGGCTGAGACAAAAAATGCTGGAGTGGGCGAAAAAGGAAGGAGATTTTGGAAAGACAGGAAGTTTCATACCCAAACATACGAAAATTGTGATGTTGAAGGTTGAAGATACGAACGATACCAATGCAAGAGAGACGGAATGACTTTGTATCCGTATTTGCAGAGAGAGGGAAAGGTGCACATGCTCTTTTTATATAGCAATGTCTTTCATTACTGCTTTTGATTCACGGGTATGGTAGTATGGTGTGCGTCGCATTGCAGAGGAAAGAATGTACGGCCAGGCGTGCCAGGGAACGAACTACCTTCGGGCTGGGTAACGGAATGAGCATTGGAGAGCCCAAACGACTTAAGCCCTGTCGTCCAGCCTGTCGAGCCTGTCACGTCCCCTGTCAGATGCATGCTTGGTCGAATTCCAGTCATTTTCCTCTTCCCTGGATTGGTGCAATAGGATCCAGGTAAGTTACATTGAGATGGAGTTGAAGTATGTATGTATGTATCTGTAGAGACAGAGCACGGAGTATGTATCGATATGTGCGCCATTGGTAGCTTGTCATCCAGTCATTTTACGTTCCAGCGAGCCAGCCTTTCCCTTCTGCTGAACACCACCTTTGGGAGCCTTTATTTGGAGAGTCCTACATAATATAGTGCTGTGTGTATGTATTACTGACTGCCCACCCAGGTGAGTGTGTATTACATTACACTACCACGCTAAAAGCGGGCAACCAAGATCACTTCCCTCAATGCTCTGGTAGTGGCAGACTGGAATACACTCGGGCCCTTTGGATTGGTCTCTGGTGCTAATGAATGAACTAAAATTCCTGGGGATCGTACAAGCAACAGGGCACAGCTTTTCTCCTCCCTTTCGATTGATTAATGGGCCCTGCTTGTGGACCGGGAATAATAGCGACTGGAACTGGAAGTGGAACTCGAACTGGCTAGGATTGTGATTGGGATTACCCAGCAATTCCTTACTATTATCTTTGTCGTGCAGTAGATAGGTAGTTAATTCTCGACTGCTGTATCTCTTCTTCGTCCTCGAAAACTTGACACCACTCGACTTCACTCGACATCACTCACTCGTCGACGACCCCATAGGCAGGCAATGGTATGAAGTGATTGAGCAGAGGCAGCCAGAAAATACAGAACATCTTTGTCGACTTCTTTATCATTATACCTATACTCTGTGTCGAATCAGCGGGAAGATACTCCAGTAATATTCCATCGGGAACACTGGCAGATTACCATCCTCACCATCCTACATCCTACCAACCTAAGCGTCCCTAAGCTTTCTAGCTTATGTTGAATAGTAGCCAACCACTAACACGGCCACTCCGATCTCAACATCCCTTCCAAATAGAAACCATTTGAGAAAAACAATTCATTCTTTCATCTGGTAACTTCTGAAGTTACAACAGTTCTTACGATTAATTCAAGCCTCATAAATATCGCAGGACTTTGAAACATACATATCTAGGTACGCATTTGACTCGATAACGCATGGTCGCTTCCTTGCTTTAACCTTCCGATAATGTACCCATTAAACTGGGTGTCGGGACCAAGAATTAACTTCCCGGTCACTGGAAGCTTAATGGCTCAAGGCTAACGACGAGAATATAGCATATATCATAATTTTGTTGAAAGTCGGCACCAATGGCTGAACGAAACATTTCTATCGCTTCAAATCATTTTAGAGGGAGTGTGGACTCCAATATGGCTGCGTCTATAGGTCCCAAAAGCATGCCCGAAATAATTACGAGGACGACCAAAGGAGGGAGGAAACTGAAATATACGTTGACTGTGATTCAACAACCTGAGCGTGCGAGAGCATGTGGCTCGGGAGCAAAATGTACGTCGGGCTTTCTTTCAGTGAAAGGGCCAAATAATTGTTGCGGAGACTAATATCGTTCTTAGCATCTGCCGATCGACGTCCAGTCGACCCTCCTCCCGTCGTTCAACTTCGCATTTACGATGAAACCGATCCACGACAAGAGAAGGAGATAACATTCCATTACAACGCAAACTTCTTCCTCTTCGCAACTTTGGAGGTAGCTCGGAATATTGCTCAAGGTCGTGTACAAGCTTCGGCTCCTCAAGCACCTGTTTTGACGGGCATGCCAGTGTCTGGAATGGCCTACTTGGACAGACCCAATGAAGCTGGATATTTCATTTTCCCTGATTTATCTGTTCGACACGAGGGCCAATACAAGTTGAGCTTCAATCTCTACGAGGAAACAAAAGAGGAGAAGGATACCGACATTGAACCTTCGAACGACCCAAGCATGCGAAAGATGTCGAGCGCTGCGGCCGCTGCCGAATCGTCTTTTGATTGGCGCATGGAACTCAAATCTGATCAATTCACTGTCTACAGCGCAAAGAAATTCCCTGGCCTTTCCGAAAGCACTGATTTGAGCAGAACTGTTGCGGAACAGGGTTGCCGTGTTCGTATCAGACGTGACGTGAGGATGAGAAGAAGAGATACAAAGCCTGGAGGTGACTTTGGTGAAAAAGAGGATGAATATCAGCAGGGAAGAGCTACATCTCCACCATTTGATTACGCCATCCAAGCTGCGAGGCAAAGAGCTCTGAGTGCAAGCGTTCATGAGGATCCACAACAGAGGCGTGGATCAGGGGAAATCTCACCATATCATTCGCCTGTTGTAACTACCCCATTTCGTACGCCTTCAATATCTCCATCGACACCCAACTCCGCTCTCCCTGTTGGTCCCCAGCTTGGCTGGATCCCGAATGGACCTGGCTATACCGCTGCTCCGAGTATCCAACCTCCACATCCACCTCCGCCTCCACCCTCATCTTATCCACAGCCAGTGTCAGCGAATCATCCTAATCAAGGCCCATCGACACAATTTCGTCAGCAACCTCCCCAAGGTCCACCTCCTGCACCTACTAGATTTGATGAGAGGCGATCTTCATACAGCCAATTCCGTCCTTCCACAAATCCTCCTCAACAGCAATCGTATGAACAAGACTACCGAAGAATGTCCTTTGGATATCAAATCCCTGTTGCACCCCAAGGCCCTCAACCCATCGCCCCTGCTGCTCAGAATCCAGCTCATAATCAACAATCAATGGAGCCTTCTTATAGCCGCAATCCTCTTTCTGCATACTCAACCAGCTATCAGGATTCTGTCGCTCTCGCACCACTGAGAGGTGAGCAGTCTACAGCCATGTCACCTCTTGCTTCGGTAACGACTATTTCACGCGGGACGCAAAACTCGGCGCCAATATCAAGCCACAACTATAACAAGTTGGAGAGATCTGGGTCTTACAGTCAATATGCTCCCATCGAGGTCGAGCCACCAAAATCGAGTAATAAAAGAAGCTTCAATGATGTTTTCAGTACTCCTACTGAATCATTATACAATGGTAGACGACCAAGTGCTATTTCTGCAGAAGACGAGGAGGAGGAAAGCCGCAGACTGCAGATGACTTATAGACGAGCCGATGGCAACATTCACCAGAAACCCGCCCCCGGACTCAACTAAACTGCACCAAGCTTGAAAAGTTTTCAGCAACAGCGTCAATCACGATATTTTTAGAAAAGGCGTCTGATTGACCTTTTCTCTACACGCCTTTGAACTTTTTTTACACCGTTTTTTCAAAATACGATTCTGAAGCTGATTTTTACGATACCAATTTGATGGGTATATATATATACCTCGAAATTTTTACACCTCTTTTTCTATACGATTCGCGATGTTGTTTACACGTATTTTCGCACGCTTCTGGAAAAGCATACATGGCACTTCTCCTTATGATATCTAGATGGTGGAAAGCATTGACTTTCTGATACCATTGTATTTCTTTTGTTGGTACATTGAGCACATGTGGGAAATTTGCATTGGATGAATGAGACGAGAGGTTGTGGCGGGCTGAGATAACAATTCTGTAATTTATGGTCTTGAAAATGGAGATGAGAGAAGCAGACTCCTTTTTTGAATGAGGTGGATGGAACGGAACGGAATGGGATGGGATTGCATAGAGATGAATACCTACCTACCTACCTATATGAAATGAAAAGATTAAAATTGGACAGCTTTACACAATGAATACTACAGTAAATATGGTCTATTATTCTAGAATCTGTGAATATAAGTCATAACCATCTTCTCATTTAACGGTACAGGACTGAATTCCCCCTCACCTCCAGGTTTTCCGGACCACAGATGAGCTGGCCCCATGGATTTCAGGGCTGAAGCCGTTACTGTAGATACGATGCAGGTACAATGTATATATTACGGCTACTAATGAACTAATGCTCGACATGCACACTTAGGCATATAAACAATGGCCTGCATGAGATCACCCAGGAAATTGACAACGTGGAAGACAGCTATTTGGTGGTGGGTATGAGCTATTAGGGTTAGATTTGGATATACTCTAAGAGACTAAAGATGTATCCATCTAACGCGTGACAGTATTGATACTGTGTTTGCACGTTTGTGACCCTGAAAGGATAGCTGATAGGTCAAAGTTAATGATTGACAGGTGATATGTAGATAGCAGCTAGAAGGTAACAGTAACAACTCACGGCTAGCGACCTCGGGACTAGTAGCTAAGAAGAGCTAATCGCTAATAAGAGCGAGCTAACAGCTAACAGAAGTGCAATGATAAGTGAATAAAACTGGTGAAGAAATGCTTAAATTCGCAATCAAAGTTATGTTCCTACTCATTACCCAAGTATTTCAATGGATAGTATCATTGTATAACTACAAGCGCGTAGAATTGAATGGCTGGGATCGCCCGCGTATACATACCCACATGTAATGTGTATAAACTAATTGCTTGGCAACGGTTCTTCGGTTTATTGACATACTAGTAAATTGCCTAGGTTACTAGGTTACAGGTACCTCCTAAGCTTAACCTTAGCCACTCACTTTTTTTGTTTACTTTCTACTCAAAGGAGAGTCAAAACTCGAACTTACACTCGACCTTCCCCTTCTTGACTCAACCCAACAACGTGTTTCCTGCGTGTTCATGCAGCGGTGAGACTAATTTTATAACTCCCCATTTTTTGTATGCAACCTGCACGTTGATATCAACAAGAAAAAGGAAAACACTACGAATCAAATTCCAATTAATGCGCGAAATCCTTCGAGGATTGGGAAGACTTGTAAGACATTCTGATACGCTATTCAAGCTACCTGGAAATAGAGGTGCATATTCAAAATCATATTGATCACCTTTATTTTCCCCTCTCAAGTTCAGCTCTCGTTTTCGATCTTCTTTCTTCTTCGCGACCCTTTCGTCCTCGTCCTCGTCCTCGTCCTCCTCCGTCTCCTCTCTCTTTCTGCGTAGAGTTCGACAAGCAATCACCTTCTTTTGAGCGCGTCAATGTCACCGTGCTAAATATCCGTACTTGAGGATTGGCAATGGCGAGTTACAAGGTTAGTTTTCAACAAGAACCCCAGATCCATATTTCAAACTCAATTGATTACATGCACCTTCCCCAGTCCCGAGGAAAATCATAATAAAATGGTCGAGGTATAACAGTCACTGATATTCTAATTTGTCAGACTCCTCGCCGCCAGTCAATGGATCATCCCATGGGCGAGAGTCCGTTCGATGACGCTAGGCATTCCATTGACTCGAGACCGGATTCGAAAGGTTCGAAGAGATTATACAGTAATCGCAATGCCCGACCGACAATTCTAGGAAACGATGGCGAAGGTGGATGTTTTCTGGGACCTGCTTTCGATAACGATGAGGAGTATCCGGACGAGAAGCGTCACCGCTCTGAAAACTGGCCTTTGCCGTCGGCGCCCGTCCCACAGGAGGCAGCTGTCCCTCCGTCTCGAGTCTCTTCACGCGCTCAAAGTCGAACAAGTCAAAGAAGTCGAAGATCTACCGCATCTCCCCAACCTAGTCGACCTTCTCTCCAGAGATCTCGTCCCTCGAGATTTATGGAAGGTAGTATGAATGATAAAGTCAGTAAACTTCCACCGACACCCTACCTTTACCATGAAGAGGAGCTTCGTGAGCGATACATTGAGGACGAGCTTATGGGGAACAATGGCCAGACGACTCCAGGTAGGAGGATGGCAAAGCCTCGCGGGTTCATGCTACATTCAAACGTATCCATGGGTGCAGAATCCTCACTCGCAGGTAACTCCGATACTTCTCGACAATCAACCATATTTCGATTCGGTAGTAAGATTGCAGCGTCGATCAAACCGTCCAACTGGAAGATATTCTCAAAGTCGCAAAAGGTTCCGGAGGAAACACCCCAACAACGAGCGATACGAGAACAAAAGGAAAAGGCAGAAAAGATGTACCACGAATTGAAGACGGACAATTACTTTCGAAAACGTGCAATTGTTCAGCAGCCAGGCTTCAATGCTGTCAGAAATTCTATGGATCAAACACCACGAATTAAGCATGATTCTGGAGTCGAATTGAACGACAAATATCATTCCCGAGACAATTTGCCCTTGGGAGATAAGAGGCAGAGTAGACTCAATGCCAGTACTCAAGACTTTTATATTGACAGCCCCGGCTCTAAGATGTCTGCCCCTGTTGATGCTTCGACTCCTCGAAGTATCTTCCACCGAAAGACACCATCAATGTCGAACCTTAGAAATATGACGAGTAGAGAGTGGATGTCGCGACCTGCCTTTCCAGAAGATCCTCGATCTGTCAGAAAGGTTCCATCGAGAAAGGAGTTTCAAAGACAACAGAAATTGGTCAAGCGTGTCAGTGACTTGGAGACAAAGCTTGAAGAAGCTCGTCGCCAATTAACGGATACTTTCGCAGAGCCACTCCCTGATGAGCACATCTACCAACCTCCTGATTTCCAACAA
Organism: Botrytis tulipae; assembly: GCA_004786125.1. NCBI lineage: Eukaryota > Fungi > Ascomycota > Leotiomycetes > Helotiales > Sclerotiniaceae > Botrytis > Botrytis tulipae. The sequence goes on from PQXH01000017.1 coordinate 78,739, forward strand.
CAGCGATCGTATCAGCAGTCATACCACCAGCAGCAATCGCAATCGCACCCGCCTTCATCTGACCGATTTGGTAGAGCGCGTTTCGTACCTGGTGCTCTGGCAACCCTTCCATCCGAGAGACTTTTGAGCGGTTATGTTAATCCGACAGCGGATTTCACTGATAATGAGAATTTCTATAACATTGGAACAGCAATTACTACGCAAGACAGTATGGATCATATTTCGACCGGCCCGACTGATTTGTTCAAGACGAGCGAGATACGTCCTATACAAACAAGTCAGCCTCCTATCACAGCACCGGAGGAGGGATCAGAGTACGTGTTATCTAGCATCGAATCTGAGTCTGATAGTGAAATGTCTGATGTCCATAATGCCCAAACGATTGTTAGAGGCGGATCTGTCAATGGTGCCAAGATGGCGGTTGAAGTCAAGCCTACAACTTCACGTATTCTTTCGCAGCAAGCATTTATTGAAGATCATTCTTTCGAAGCCAAGGCCGACCAATCTCGCACAGTGAAGAAGAAGAGCGCAGAGAAAGACGGACCTTTTAGACCTACACCCGAATCTGAATCTGATTACGAATCTGGTCCAGATCTTGATGTCAAACCTCTTAAGAAAGTCAGAAGTAGCCGGAATCGCAAGTTTATCAATGAGAAGAGTCCTTACACGGGGCCATCTTCTCCCGAAAAGAGAATCGTTTCTGATGGTACACATAAGTCAACAGCCCGACAACCCCTTCCTGGCCGTGGAACCGAGAGACCCAGAAGCATACTTGTAAAACTCAGAATTCCCAAAGATTCACCTCCTGACAATACTGATGGTGATTCTCTCAGCTATACTAAGACGAGAAGAGCTTCATCTTCACAATCCGAACCTAAGGTTAATAGTGCTGACCAAGGAACCATTCTACCACATACTTTTTACGGAGTCCCTCCTGTGCCCAGAATTCCTCAACATGTTCGACTTCCTAGTGGCGAGATGCTCAACACGAACGAGACCCGACCGCAACACACTCAAGCAAGCCAAGAACCTGGAGACTGGCCCGATGACCTCGAAATCTTCTAGTCAACTCTCTCATCCTCAACTATCACCACCATACATAACAGCACATACAACAAGCGACCCACACACAAAACCCCACGAGGAATATACCCCCAGCAAAATCACCAATTTGACAACACCCGAATGTGTTACGAGTTTACGACAGACATGATGATTGGATATTGTATTAATCTACTACGAAATTCACGACGTTTTTTGCGCTTTTTAACGGCAGTACCTACCCCTAATAATTATTTCCCTTTTTCTTCAAGTTTCTTTTGTTTACATTTCCTGACTCTCTTTATGAATTATATGAATGACAAAGGCGGCTGTCTAATTTTGCCCATTTGCGAGGGCTTCATTGCATTTACATAGCATGGCACGATAGTCAAAAGCGACTGGGCGATTTGAGCGAGCATTTTTTGTTTTTCATTGGGCATTCTGATGCATATGAACTTCACAGGCGACTAATTTGAGGAAAGGGAGGATGGAAGGTTGGGCTGGATAGGGGAGGGAAGGCAAGGCAAGGAATGGGATGGAGTGGAATACCTGGCAATTTTTCTTTTCAGAAGGAATTTATTGTCCATTCGATTTCAGTGTCATTTTCATTTCAGAAGGGTAGAATGGACGGGTGTGTACGTGGTGCAATTATGATTTGCATCACGATCTATCTCTTCTAACTACCTACTTAACTACTAGCTACCTAATTCGATTCGATACAAACATCGAATTTCTCTTCATTCATCTGTACATTAAATACCTAGGCTATTCCAGGAAAACAAATCCCGAATGTTAATATGAAAAGAGGATTCCGCTTGTGATGTGATGCTGTCAGTGCATGGTAACGCTTGCTCACGTGCTCGCTTTCCAAAAACGTCCGCTAAATTGACAATTGAGACTTCCTCCCACCCATCATACCATGTTTCCCATTCCATCCTCCATTTCATCCTTCCCAAAACTATCCTGTACAGGTAAAGCCCAGGAACCAACGAGCCCCAACCAACCAACCATCAGCACCAGCACCACCGTCGAAATTCATTCCATTGCAACCCATCAAATCATCATGAACGCTAAAACGCATAATAAACAAAGCATAGATTGGCCGTCATCTCTAGTGTGAAGGCGATCGAGGGGTAACCGACATAACGTAAGATGAATAAGAAAAATAAAAAATCGTAATAAAAAAGGCTAGCGCGGATGATCGCAGAAAGTGTTGTAGTTTTTGTAAGGCATTATAAAACTTCCATAACACGTCCGTGATCTTCGTTTCGATTTGTGAGAGAAGTGAAAATATAAGATGCATGGGACCAAACGGTAGCGATACGAGTGTGAAATGTGGCGAGCATCATCACGAGAAGGAGAGGAATCTGTGGAGTTTCGTTAGCCTCGATTATGTCAAATGAAAGAGTAATACGGTTGGGAGGGGGAATCGAAAAATATAACAAAAATGAGAACATACCCATATAAGGAATAGCTTCCTATCACTCCTGATCCTCTTCAATTTCTCCTGGCGTAGTAATTGTATCTGGTTCTGCTGCTCCACGGTAACTATCTCCTTCCCGCCAATTCGAAGAGTTCCCATAGGCATCGGCTTTCTTTGCGTAGCAGTTGTTGAACTTTCTGCACGTGCCACAGATGTGGTTGTTCCAACTTGCATTTCTATTTGATCAAAGATTTGAGTACATTTGCTGTCAGCAATGGTATCTGCGGCTGCTTGTTCTGCAGAAGCTCGTTTCACGTCCATATCATTTTGTGGGAATATATCTTCGTAAGCAGGTGGTGCTGCAGCTGCATTACCAGAGAAAAGATCCCACCATTTGTTGCCTTGTTCCTTGGCACCTTCTTGACGATTGGGGCTTTCTGGACGGCTGCCGATACGACGGGCCATGGGACTTGGTAGATAAGCTTGATAATCTGGAAGGTTTGCGAGTGTAGGCATTTGTGGCATCTGAGGCAGATTTGGAAGACCAAGATGCATGTTGTTATGGAAGGTTTGCTGAAGGTGCTGCATCTGAGCGGTGAATTGTGTAAATTGTGCGAACATCTGATCTCTAAATGCAGTCATGGCCATTGTTGGGGAGGCCATTGCTTCGTCTGCTTCGACTTCGGGTAGTTCCAAAATAGGAGGTTTAGTTATCTCGATAGTCTCATTCAGAATCTTTGAAGTTGACCCTCTAGATTGTCTACTTCGCACCAGGAATGTTCCATCGGCAGTATCAACATCAGCATCCTCGTCCTCGTATTCATTGTCATCCTCATCGTCGCTATCACTGATGCCGCTTTCATTGGGTATCTCTGCAGTTGGTGGTTGCCATAACGATCTTAATGATGTCGCGCTGCTTGTTCTACTCTTGAGTGAAGAACCACTTCGTGTTCTTGAATGATGCTCTACCCTGCGAACAGCACGATGGACTTCCTCAGAAGATGTCATATCTGCCGGAGCATAACCTTGGAGACTTCTGATCAACGGATCGGCACCGCTCAGGATGAGGCGTCGAACGATTTGCGGATGGTTATGAAGAGCAGCAAAATGCATAGGAGTAAATCCACCTTTATCTCGTGGTTCACAATTCACGTTTCGCGCCAACAAAGCGGCAACGAAGCGATGCAGTCCCAAGGAACAAGCAAGATGAAGCATTGTTTGCCCAGAAGTTCTGCGCAGGTTGAAACGCGGCTTGGTCGGACTGTCATCAAGATCAATAAGATCTAGGCATCTCAATAGCGTTGCTTCAACATCGACACCAAAGCTTGCCGCATTAAATCCACCACCGTGCTGTGAGGATCCACCCCCGCTAGGTGGAGACTGGCCTGATGGTGCTCCCCAAGGACCATCAACAATTCTTCTTGCAAGATCCCGCACATCTTCCATTTTGCCAGTCATCTTGTGACCTAACACAGCCAACGCTGTTCTAATTATCTGCTGTTCGTCATCATCTACATATTTGAAAAACGCAGTTTGCTTTGGCATTGGTGGTGTTGGATATTGCTGTCTCTGTTGATGCTGGTGTTTGAACGTGACAGGTACAGTTCCAGCGATGGCAGAGGGCGGCAAAAGACATACTAGAGAGGTCTCTCCCCAAAATGTTGTTGTTGTTGCTTTAGCATCACCGAACATGACTTCCAGCCCTTGAAAGAATCCACTACCCAAACAGGTTACTTCTATTCCGCCAGCCTTCGGCCCTTCGTTTGGTATTAGTTTATGAATCACGGGTGGCCGCTGTGGACTCAAAGTCAGAGGCATGCCATACATTCCATTGACAACAGCTTGTGGCATATGAGCTTGTTGCTGCTGCGGCTGATAAATCTGAACATTATTGCGCATGCCATTCGGACTGGGGGCACGACTAGGATGCGCTGAAGGGGGCGCTGAGAAGAGCTGATGCATGGCCAAATTTTCTGTTGGTTGAGGTCGATGGCCATGAGGAATGAATATCTGGTCATTACCATTCGGGGTAGGAGGGCCTGTATTGAAATGTGTTGGGATATTTTGCATCGGAGCAGGAGGGCAAAAAGGCTGCTCATTCGATGAGAAATTTGGAAGGTTTGGTGTGAATGGGGAGGGTATAGCTGAAGTGGTGGCGCTGACCGGAACAAAAGGGCCATTGCTCATTGCCGGTTGCCCTGTCTCTAATTTGGTCATTGCTAGACCAGTGGGAACCTTACCAGAGGCACTGGCTTTGCGCTTCTTGGACAGTGGGGGGCCAGATGGAGTCGAGGGCGATGCTTGTGGAGATGGATGCCGGGGTGCCATTGTGGTGGAAATTGCTTGAGGCGGGTTGGGTGGTGGATAACTCATTGGTTGTGGATACGGCATGAAGTTTTGTGGTAGGCTCTGAAGATCCGAGGCGGATGGCGATACACGAAAAGGGGCCATGCCAGAAACGGCACCAGACGTCATATCGTAGCTTCTTTCATTCGAATATGAAGTCGAACCTGGATACATCTGTCCGTCTGGCGCACCAGATGCTTGTCCGGAAATAGGCAATAAGTTATGCGTCTTATGATCATCGGTAATCATGATTGAAGAGGTGATTGCTTGTGCAATCAGGCGATCTTGATAGTCCTTGATCGTAAAGATTACCCGAAACCCGATCTTTTCATTTTGGTGTCTACAATAACATGCGATTCGCATGGGAGCATCAACTTGCAAAGCACCATCAGGGACCATAGGTTCAGGTCTGTCCCCAGTAGCTTCCGAGGGGGGTTGGCTTGTTGGTGATTGCCAATCCTTGACTTCATGGGTGTTGAACACAATGACTCGCTTAGCCTCGTCTTTGTGCCATGATTCTTCTTCTTCGACCTTCTTTATCTTCTTTCTTGCGGCGCGTTTTCTCTCACGCGTAATGCAGCCGCTACATATCAGCACCTCGCCTCCGTTCAGTGGTTTTCTGTCGTCCTCTTCATCGGATCCATTATCCGAAGACTGACTTGGTGAGACTTCAGGTGCTGCTGCTCTTTCTAAAGCTTTTCGAAGAACATCCGGGTTCTCCATTGCACTAGAACAGACCAACATCGTATAAAGCTCCAAGGTGTCAGGTGAGCGTTCCGGTGGAGGCTTAACGAGAAGTTTAGGTTTGGAGATCGTTTGGGTTGGTAAGTGAAGCTTGGTGACACCTTGGGGGACAGGGAAAAGTGTCATTTTGATGGGAATTTGAGTCTCAACTCGTGATTTCAATGGTGTGGGGTGTATTGTCAAAATCGGCTTCGTATATGGCGCGCCCGGAATCTGGCGGCCCTTGACATGGGGGGTGTTTTGAAATGATAGGGGATTAAAGTGTGCTTGGGCTCTCATTATATTGGGAGGTATTTCCATGCTATTTGTCCATGGTGGAAGACCATGAGCCGCGTTAGGCATCGTCCCAGGCATAAATTCAAGCCCAACATTGGGAGAGGGTGAGTTAGTGAACATATGATGTGCAGGGGACGACACCTGACTTGTCGACGCTACAGACAAGGGTGACATTTCCCTCGAACCGATATGGTATCCGTTTGTAGAGTGAGCTACCGAATGTTGCTGTCATTGGTATATATGTTAGTACACTTGTATACATGAAATGGCAGTGATTGATGATTGACGTACAGAGTTTGATTTGTTATGACTCCTGAATTTCTTCCTACCCATTGGTGATATTATCTTCCGAGGGGTGTCGTGCTTTGTAGTCGGCATTTCTGGTGATTCCATATCCATTGCTACAGCAAAAGGGCTTGGACTACTCGACGCACTATCAAAGTCAAAATCATTCTCCATGGTCTTGTCATTGAACCCAAAATGATTAACCATTGCTGAAGGATTAATGGTCCCGTTCCCAGCGTAGTCACCATAATTCGACATACTCTCCCCTTTGATCACATCGTCGCCTTTCCAATCTCCCATATCAATATCGTCGCCTATCATTGCGGTCCCCGAGTGCAAAGCAGACCCGGACGAATCGGAACTAGATTTTCTATTGTACTCCATTGAATCGGAGGTAGAGCTCTGTGACGATCCGGCCGGCGAGGCTGTTGATGGGGCTGATAAGGGCGCCTCCAGTACAGTCGTGTTAATGAAGGGAGGTTGCTCGGGACTTTTGTGGCCGGCAACACTCGGTGTTGCATATGCTGAGTAGTATGGGGGTGAGTCGTGTGAGAATTCCTCGAAGAGGTTATTCGGACTATAGGTTGCCTCAAATGGCAAATGTGAATTGTCGAGGAATTCAAAATCGGGGTCAGACTCCGCTCCCGACATGTCTGAATTGAGAATGAACGGCGGCGAGCTTGCAGATAAAGGTTCTGATATTGCCTGCATGGCCTCTACGAATGTGGAAACAAGGCTTCCCGAGTGCACTGTGTATCCTTACGTGGTAGAGACTCTTTGAAGCCCTGGTCTGCACAGGTTCATGAATCCTAGGCGCGAATGATCGACCTGGCGATAACCTTTATCCCAATGATATCAATACTATCGGAACATTGCGCGCTGCCCTCGTCAAGTGTATGTATGTAATGGGAAGGATGGATGCGGTCGTATGAAGTCGGACGAGGATCTTTGTACGCCAAGTGTAGTGTGCGTCAACAGGCAGGACGTGAAAAGCCGAATAAGATTGGCTTTGGGTAATATTAGAACGGGACTGCTGCGTCGAAAGCAGGCCTTGAATAAACTGGGTATTCTGAAGGTAGGCAGATTGAGTAGCAATTTGTGGGAAAAGGGCAAGAGGTACAGTATACTCTGTACGAATTGCAAGTACTTCGTAAAGCACCAAGTGGAGTACAATACTGCTGCAATGGTCCCCAATTTTGGTTTGATGGTGATCCTCGTCTTTTTTGTTGATTCCTAATTTCTCAGGCTACAATTGAGTTTTCCCACCAAAACCTGACGGTCCTTACCTAATCCGAAGTCTCTCTCGAGTGCGAGGTGAGTTTGTTGTGTGTAGGTAGGTACTCAAATCCAAGCCTTCTTTTTATTCATGGAGAAGGAGAGAAAGAGCAAGCGATCAAAGGTTGGAGTTCGCGTGAATCTTGATCGAATTTGAGCTGAGTAAGTTGATGGAATGGAGTTTTGGAATTTTTTTTACAATTTTGCGAAATGCAAACTGGCGGTGATGCTTTTTGACATGTCAGTCAGTACACATCGATCATCACTATCTACCAATTGTTACACAGCAAATTCTCGCCAAAATCGCTCTTACTCCAAACAGATTAACATGATATACCTAGAGAATCTAGATGATAGCTCCTTCGTCTTCCCCCACGAACTACGAACTATCCTCCCCAAAGAGCTCAAAATGATGGCACTACATCACTCTACGTCCTTTCTACAATTTTATACTTTTGTTTAATCCAGAGTCGAATCCAGCGACTAACAGATCTAGAGACAAACAACATACGCACAGAGCAGAAAAAAGAAAACTGTTCATTAGTCAATACCTAGGAAAAAACATGGTAACATGGAAAACTGGCGGAGGGATGGATTGAGTGGCATGAAGAATGTGCATGGATTAACATGCGAGCAAGGTCAAATTCTCACAAACAAACAAATGCAATAAAAGAGAAGATTCATGGGAGGTGGAGCGACGGGGTAAACGAGGGGTTTGAATGCACGATTGCGATTACGGACCTCAAACTTTTAGAAACAGACGAAAGTCGATGCGAGCATTACGACTTGACCCTTCCGAAACTTTGATCTCAACTCTTCTTAGGGGCATTGGAAAAGGGAGGAAGATAAAGACGGTGCCGATTCTTCCCTTCTTCTCTACCATTTTGCACCACCATCCTCTTTCAGTCCATCCGCATTAGAGATAGTGAAGAGAGTGGCTTGCATACGGGCGTGCCAAGGCATACATTTACCATTGGCATGATCTGCTTTTTTAACCCAATACCATTTTGTATAGGTTGAGGGGATCGCCTATGGTAAGAAGCGTTTATGTCGCCAATTCCACAGGGAAAAAAGCTAGTCCGTTCTTTTTCTCCTGCCAAAGCAAGGGCATGCTTGGATGAAAGTGTATTGTTATTGTGTCAGAATAGGACGAGTGCCTTTCTTTCGATTTTGCATTGATTCATTATACAACAGCCTTTGAAGGCTATGGCTCAATGTGTAAGCGGTTTTATTTGCTACAAGTTTGGTATTAGTCACAATTTCCTTGATGCTTTTCAAATCCAAGCAGGGTATGGTTTACCTACGAAAATCAAAACACGATTGCCCAGAATGCGCATTCTTCCTCAATCCTAGCAATCAACACAATGTGTTATGCGAGAGTTGAGAGTTCCTCCTCGTCAATAAAATATCAAGGAATATTATCGAATAGACTATGAAATATTGCTTGCTATGTTTTGATGCCCTGGTAGTCTGCTGCTCCTACTCTACTAAATCAATGTTGCATGGCTGGCCGTTGTATTCTTGTCCACCGTGCGACCCTAATAATGACAGGCTCGGGTCTTTCAGGGGTTGAGAAAGGGGACTAGATCTTCTCCTGGGTCTCGTCCGTTATTGCTAATCCGGTAGACCTCGACTCCTCGAGTCGCCGAATGAGGGATATCACGTGTGTTTTGCGCGATTGCCACCCCCACGTCGAATGGCTTGTATTGAACGAATCGGTGCTCAGCGGTTTCGGCTGAGTAGCAATATGCCGAGTCTGAGATTTGGCTTCTGCAAGATACCAATAACCGATTCGAATCAATTCTTTGATCCAATCACTGGTCATGAAAGAAGAAACCGATAATCCTGGCCCTCAAACTTTGTAACCCGAGCCGAACTTTATGTCCGTATACGAATACCAAAACACCAATAGCCGAAGATCACTCCGTCACACCTCAGCACTTTCGGCATCTACAATATGGATTCAATATTCACACTTTTAGTCGCAATAACTTTAAGTTATCCGCCCGCTGCTCTCATCTTGTTCTTGATGTTTTTATTAGGTCTGCAGCTCTATCAAAATCGATCAGTACCCATTCAAATACTCAAACTAGTCAAGCGTAACCCCCATTTCGATATGAACGTTCCAGCACCTGTAATATAGCTAGGTAGTTGTCAGAAACATTGCTTGGAACTACTTCGCTACTATAAGAAATGTCGAATCCCAGTTCCCTGAGCAGGCAGAGTTTGAGCCATGATTCTAATCAAGGAGCACTAAGAATACCATTGGTTCTGTTCCGCGATCTCTTTCCAGGTTCAAAGTATATTCGTTTTAGTGTCACTACCTGTCATCTTTGAGTTAGTTGCATCAAAGTCTGGACTTGTTGTTTGGTGTATGGATTATTGTACAGCAAAAGCATTATTTGACTAAAAAGAGCTACCAAGAAAACATGCTGAAAACGACCGGCGTTCTCTGGCGGAATTGTATTCCGGTACTAATGGCTTGTCTGAGATGGAGAGTCTAGGGGTTACCCGCATGCACATCATCTTCATTACACCCACCCGTTACATCCTGCTCCCCATCTTGAACCCCCACGTTGTTCGTTTCCTCACTCTTCAGCCGTCCATTCTTTCAAGATCTAGCCTGGTCGATGACATTCTGTCCCCGCACGTTGATGTGATTCTTCTACTGAAAGGTTACTATTGCTACGACACCTACCGAATAGATTCTTGTCCGCGGCCAATTAAAGTAGTACACAAGCCTCAGTACTCAAATTTGCCTCGATCTGCTGATCACTCGTTGCCACAGTACAATGGCATAAACCTACTAAATATTGGAACAAGTGCACAGCATTTCCATCCATGCTTCAGCATATCTTCAATTGTAGCATAGCCACAATCTCGATCAAACAACCATACAACTTCGTTAGAACACTTCGTAAGCGCAAGCCCAGTCAAATCCATATAGTTTGATCGGCTCAACATGTAAAAAAAACAGGCAAACAACCCCACGAAATGGGGCATTCATTCATGATCTTTTAGATTAAAGTAAAGGCAACAATTCAAAGCCACCTTAACTGTTTTGTCTACAACCCACTTGGACCAAGGTTTCAATCTGCCAAATCCTAACTACACAAACCAGAAGTCCTGTCTATCATCAGCTAAAGGAAAAGCCAGGATAGTCGTCAATGTGACGCTGCAAGTTTACAGGGTAGCTAGCATAGCATCTATCTTATTCTATCCCCCATTTGAACCAAACAAACTACAGCAACTTCCAATCTCGCGTTTCTATACATGTATACTGCAGTACTGCATACACGTCTTAAATATCCATTTACAGTGCAACATGCAACTTTAGATGCAGCTACAAATAGTAAGGTGCGTTATCGCCTCACGAAATTGAAGGAATGAAAGAATCTTCAAGTTGGCATGATGTATGCAATACTGCAAGGTACAACAAGTACTATATGACAAAACGGTTATAATGCAGTGCGATACCAAGTTCTTTCCTCCTGAAAGATCCTCAAACGCTCATGTACATCAATTGGTTCTGTAAATACTAGGATGACTATTTATCCAATCAAGAACCCCTTCATCAATGCGACCAATTTCCAATCACAATTTGATCCCCGCTCAGGCCAATCATACTTACTCCTCGTCTCATTCGTTACACATTGGACTCTATTAAAATTCAATACATTGTACTTGCGACTCCCCTTTCACACAAACCATACCTTACCTACCACCGTCACTTCTCCGCACACCACACCATCCCATGCACAAACGCCCAAAAAGCATCGCTTGCATACCCTCTTTCTTCTATTACTCACACAAACATTTATTTGGAATGTATGCATATTTTGTATACGTTTATACCATGCATATTTCATTCATTGCCCCCTATACATCCACGGCCAAGCCGCATCCACCAATCTACCATCTTCAAACCCTTCATCGAACGATCCCAAGAGCATTTTATCCTACCGAGCATTTTATATACCGATTCTTATACATCCAAACACCGGCAAGGCTCACGTTTGGATCATTCCAAGAGCTCGAGGCGTCACACCTTCACATGTTTTGGACCGGCCCAATATAAATCCTGGATAGGGAGTAACCTCGCGTATTTTTCTGGGACATATATACATGTCCACATAGATATACATGTCCACATAGATATACATGTCCACATATGTATATATGTATACATGCCGACAGGGGACCGGAATACAACTTTAGATACTTAGTAATTGAGTCGGAAATTATGTAACCTTCATTTTCGCTGAAGAAGTGTTATAATTAGAATATAGGGGGGAGGGGGTGTGATACATGATTATATGTGCAAGCAACCTATATTGCATAATCGTATCGTATCCACTATCCCCGCGTTATTACGCTATGTTACACACCCCTCAAATATCTCACGTAACCTGGTTCTGGTTACACCCACTTCATCATCTATCATAATCACAATTTTTCATCTGCAATCTTATCTTTCGCATTCTCTTATATTTGCCCTTTTCGTATCATATCATATATCGAATACATCACCATCACCAAAACAATAATAACAACACATCATACACCCGTCCACGCAATTCCAGACCTCTCATCTTCGATCTTTATCCTCTTTCTCCGCGGTCCTCGCCAATCTTCAACCACTAGCAGCAGATATCTATCATAATTATAACTCTGATCCCAGTCACAATATACACTGGGGAACCATCGTCGATGTTCATCTGTACTCTCGAGCCTTCTTCAATCCCCCCTTCATACATCTCTAACTCCAACTCCCTTCTAAATCTCCACGTTCTCTCATTCTCTTTCTTCCCGCTCAGCATCCATTCATATCGAAATTCCTCAAAACTACCAAAACCCTAACTACGTTTCTCATGCGGTCCTTAAGTCTCATAGAGCTCCATCACAATTCGACATATCCATACACAATCAATACACCATATGCCACGCGATTCGGCTGGAGACACCACGTGTAGACCTATACGGATGCAAATTTGTGACTGTATCTCTCAGGGTTATTGATTTAATACTACTACTTACTGGTAAGTAAGTTCACTACATTGCATATCATGAATTTCATCCTCCTCCCCCCCCCCCCCCCCCCTCCCCTTTCTCTTCTTCTTCCTACCCTGTCCATTCAATCACCCCCTCTAAAGACCTATTCGTAGAATACAAAGATACAATACAACAAACACATTTCAGCTCTGCACCATAAGATAAGACAAGAGATGAAACATTCAAAATTTTGTTACACATATTTATCCGTAACGTAAAGTAGAAATTCATATCGGTATGAGTCAGGCCATCCGCCCACCTTCCTATCCGAATACTTTTCCTTCCTATAATTCCCTTTCCCGATCCATTCCTTCCCACAGGACAATATCGCCATTCATCCACCCATCCATTCATCTACCCCGACATACAATTGCTGCCTCCCCATACATGAAGACTGTTCTCTTCGCATCTCACTTTCGATACGTGCATTCTAATCTGTAATCCTCCAGCTATCAAACCACTTCAACCTAGAGTATTCCCTATTAGGTCCTACCATACCCCATGAAATAGGCATGAAGAAAATGTAAAGTGCGATCGTCAAGGCGTACAAAACACCATAGATAGCATATTGCAACGTCTTAACTTGATTTCTTAACATCCAATCCGCACAGAAACCGAATACCAAAATAGCGAAATAGAGTGCTGGATAGTAGTGATGAACGTAAGTGACACGAGCCATGGCGACAAATGGCATATAATGGAGGAACCATCCAAGAACTGGGTACAGTCCAGCATAGTGAATTTGGTCGATCTCGGATTGCTTAAGCTCATCATACCCACGTTGCCATCTTATGAGATACCAAAGAACGAGGAGGCCGAGGAGGCCTAGAGAGGCGGTAGAACCCCAGTATACAAGAGGGTTACCGAGGAGGAAGTATTTGACTATATTGTCATCCCATCCACACATTCTCAATCCTACGTTGAGAATTGGCCATTGCCAAAAGTAAGAAGCGAGATCATCCTGTTTGTCAGGATCTGGCACAAGTGCGTTATTCGAAGTCATCATGGCAACATTCAAATGAATGAAGTCGTGAATGAAAGGAGACTTGTAAGCTCCAGCATCAGCAGCAGGTACTATAAAGATGGTCAGTATATTCTTTATTGTCAAGAAAGATCAACATACACTTCTCGTTCCAGTGGGCTTCTACGTTCCAGTGAGTGTAAACATCCTTGGGATTGTTGTCCTTGGTGCAAGTGACTTCGATTTGCTTGAAACCCCATTGTGGCAGGTTAACGTTACCAGCTCGTAAGTAGCATCCTAAACTTGTGTGCTTGAGTCGGAAAGCAGTAGTCAAGGTTCTAATTTTACTTCGATCATTTGAGGAAACATCCTTGACAACTTCCATAGTCCAGTGATCTTTGTCATCACCAACAGTGGTATTTCCATAACATGAGACTTCCTTGTCAGCCTTGGTAATAGGCGCTGATACGTCGTGTGAGTGAAGGTTGCGACCAGTTTGTGAATGAACAAAACGTAGAACGTCGCCATCAGCAACGTATCTGAGAGGTGCCTCTGGGTCGAGTTCTGGCTGAGAACGATTAGGATAGAACCACCACTCGTTGTTAGCATCTTTATGATGGTAGCAAGTAATTTGTTGTTGGTTGGATCCTTCAGGGTAAGTCTGAATGTGGGAGTGAAGAAGACCACCGCCGTATCCCATGTTCTTAATCGTTGCTCGAGAACCATATGCGATTTCAAGTGGACTATCCTTTCCAACTTCAGTTCCTCTCAAATTGGCTTGGAACAGGGAACTCATTTGAGCATCACCGGGTCCACTGTTTTGAAGAATTGCGAAGTGGGCAGCGAAGGAGGCAATGTAAACTCCTATAGGGATAACGATCAAGCAAATTACTCTGATAGCGACATGCGATGCGAGCTCGACCTAGAATATATGTTAGTCTAATTAACTTGAGAAAGTAGTCGGATTTGTGTTACCTTTTGCATTCTAATATTGCCAAATTTGTTCCACAAATCTTCGATCGTGTAAATACCAACCATGGTTGTGCAGAAAAGGCCAACCATCTTCACACTGCAAACACAGCCAATGCTTACACCAGTCAACAAGAGCCAAACGAACCATTCAGGGGTCCAACTTTGCTTTTGTAGATTGTGGAATTTAGCCCAGCAGAGAACTGTGGTGAATGTGAAGCATAGGAGCATAGAATCCAAGAGGATAAAGCGACTGATTGTGGTGTAGGAGTTTTCGCACAAAACCATCAATGTAACGAACCATACAGCCGGTCTCTTGAAGTTCAATTCGCGAGCAGTATAGTAAGCCAATGGAATAGTAACGGCACCGAAGAAGGCGTTGAAGGCACGCATGAAAGTGTAGTTCACATCCTCAGGATATTGTTCCCCAGATTTGAATTCGAAAGTGCCATTGTAACCTGCAAGATAACCAGAAAGACCAACCAGCATTTTTCCAAGAGGGGGGTGGACATCGAAGTAGAATTCTCTTTTGATGTAATGGGACCCGAATTTTCCAAAACTATATCCAGACATAATCAGTCCACAATCTTAGAGAGTTTCAAATATGAAAAATTTGCTTACTGAGCTTCATCCCAAGTAACGATAGGTGAAAGGCCGATCTTGTATAATCTGGTGAAGAATGCGAATATTGTAAAAACCAATGGTGCGATTAAGAACTCCCACTCGTCAAGAAATCCTACGATGGATTGCTTTCCCTGTAATGAATTGGTTTCATTAGTCTATTGAACGCAATGCTATTGAGGCAGAACCTTCCAAGGTTTGCTCACCTTCTTGACTTGTGTCTTCTTGTCATCTATCTCCACCGTGTTGACAAGACTTCCATTGGATGATGGTACATTGCGTCGACGGGTTGTTTGAGTATGATCCGCACCAGAAGCAACAGCTGTCTTATCGGAAGCCATCTCGAATATCTGCGAGGGTTCTCGAGAAAGAAGCTTCCTCCCTCCCTATAATGTATTTCCCAAGGTAACTCTCAATTGTGATATGATTTGCAGTGGCAGTACAAAGTTCGTGGCCCAAGTTTAAGGTTGCGGCTATCAAATGTCGAGAGTCGCAACTTCAAAAACTTCTAGAGAATGTCGGAGAATTGAAGAAGAGTAAACTAATTAACAAAGGTTTGCATCTCTCCACAATCCTAAGAGTAGATTTGCAGAAGAAGAGGAAGAAGAAGAGGAAGTATGTAAAGACGTAATCCCTTGTGAAAGGTTGTAAAAAGGAGTCGAGCTCTAAAAGATTATACTAAATCTACCTTGCTTGAATTCAATTGGGGGTATCTAAATTTAGTGCACCACTACCACATATACCCGAAATCTGTCCTTCTCTGCTGACGAGGCTGAAGGAAGTAGATGAAAGTACATTCTACCTGGGTATTTATTGCAATTTTCTTTTCACGAGAGTCTACTTTATGATATATCAAATTACCACCTATTACTTATTCGAGGTACATATATTAATATATCAAGCTATGTTTGGAGCTTCACAAAGGCACAATTTAAACCAAAGTACGCACGTTTTTTGAGTCACAGCCTGTGGGTGTCAACGTCAGATGAAATTATAACATGGGGCTAATTACAGTAGCTAGGCTAGCTTCCATTATTAGAGAGTTCTCAGACTTTGTTAAATTCGATGCACATGTCATTAATATTGGAAAGATTTGAGCGTTAGGTTTCGGGACCCTTATAAATTGTAAAATGCCTGGCCACTAGAAATAATTTACAAATTCCCATAAATTCACATTCTATATGTGCTCTAGATTGCACTGGTATTACGCTCTCTCCTTCGAGCTTCCATGTACGCCCGCTTGTTGCTAGTTCCAATCTAATATCGTATATCCTGCGAGTACAGCCGCTTACTCCTCGTCTTGATCTAATGGCTTATATTTCCCACTTTTGATGCTGTCTCCTTCGCCTTTGTTTCTGTTCACCATACGCGATATCCACCCCCCAACACCTTCTCCAGACTCTTCATCTGCTCCATATTGAGGCTTTCCATTGACGATAGAAACGTTGGGTGGGTCGATATCGAGACCTGGAATGGCACTTGAAGGCCCAATACCATTTGGACCTCCATAACCACGTCTCAGGTCAACAGAAGGAACGGGTGAACTGATGCCCATCAACGAGCCGCTCTCGGCTCTGGTAGCGGGTGTGGGCATTGCTGTGGTCGCGTCGCCAAATATCATGTCCATGTCTTCCAATCGTACACCAGCCGTCTCGGGATAGATGAAATACACTGAAAGTTGTTAGATTTCTGATTGGATAGGGAATGGCACTAGTCTTACCAACGACAAAACTGGTTGCGCAGAAAAACGCATGAACCAAGTACAAACGCCATGTGATCAATTCTTGTAGAATAGGCGTCATTTCTCCTACGAGCCAATTAAAGGCCCAATTAGTAGCGGTAGACAAACTAGCACCTTTGGACCGAATGCTGAGGGGAAGAATCTCGGGTGGATAAAGCCATGGAATTGGTCCCCAACTGAATCCAAAAGCGCCATTATATATCATGACAAATAGAACAACCAGAGTCGGCGTAGCCTTTATGTCCAAGAATAAAAAGTAAGAGATGCAGGATAGCGATATAACCATAGCTATTGCACCACTAAGAAGAATGAAGCGTCGGCCCCAGCGGTCTACAAGATACCAGGGTGGTATGGTACACAGGAAGTACGTGATAGCGTTGATTCCCGTCATTAAAATTGCTTGGCGACCACGCCAACCTGCAGATTCGAAGACAAGCGGCGCATAATATGAAATAACGTTAATGCCATTAAGTTGAGCGAAAGCCTGTGCTGACATGGCAATAAAGACACGAGTACGATATCGTCGAAACATATCTTTGTAAGATTTCTCGCCCTCCTGTCGAGCCAGTAGAACGTTCATCTTAATTTCTCGATATTCTTCTCGTGCCTTTTGATCATGAATGTCACCACCACCATATAAATTGGCAATAACGACCATACCTTCCTCATCATGGTCGTTATCCAAAAGCCATCTAATATGATCATTAGTCAAAAGTAAGTTTCATGTAGCGAACGATACATACCTAGGTGACTCCACAATGATCAAACTTCCAACACCCAAAAGCGCACCCATAACACATTGCATCAGTAGAGGTATTCTCCATGACATGTCTCCCTTAATAAAACTGCAGAAATAATCCACCCATACAGAGGTTGCATATCCTGTGATGTTGCCCGAGAATTCAATACAAGCAAGTTTTCCGCGGTTGTGTGGGGGTGATATCTCGGATTGATATATGGGAACAATCGTGGACAGCATACCGACACCCACACCTGCAATTATACGACCAAGCATCATCATAGGCATGCCAGTGGCTAATGTTTGAAGTGCGCCTCCAACGAAGAAGATACAGGAGCCATATAAGATTGTCTTTCTTCGACCAATTATATCACCGACCTTCCCGACGACAAGCGATGAAACAAATGCGCCGATTTCCAAAATAGCAACCATGGTACCGACTTCGGCTCGAGAGGGCTGATTAAAATAGTCCTTGAAGTAAGGACCGCTACAAGGTGATTAGCCAGGAACTGTAAATCCACATAGCTACAGTAATACATACGTGATAATTCCAGACATAACTCCCTGATCATATCCAAAAAGGAACACACCTAATGATACAAAAATGCTAGTAAAATACCTGCCTCATCGTCAGTACAGTGTATAGAGCATGTCAATCAAAGTCCTTACACTAATGGCCGGCCTGTCAGGCCGTGCATCTGCCTCTCACCTCCCGACATGATTGCGGCTAGAATATGCTCAGCTCGACTTATTCTTCGAGGACCAGGATCTGGTATTTCGATATCCTCTTTAACAAGTCCAGGATGATAATGTTTTTCTTGTTTATCGGTAGCCTCGTCGTTATATCGAACTCTTTTTCTTGTCTTTCTCTTGGAAGAGCCGCCAAAAACCTCTTCGTCAAGGGATGCTCGTAATCGAATTTGCAACGGGTCTTCCTCGTCTGCGAGTTGCTCTGCAAGATCGCCTGTGTCACTCCACGAGAATTCGGAACCAGGTGACGTTGAGCGCGAAAGGGAAGACCGCCGACCCTGTTTCTCGTCCGAGCCCAGCAGTCCTTGGTTAGGATTCAATCGACTTGCTGAGGACAATGTTCGTAATGGTATGTTAGCGGGACGACGAGATGATTTTGGAGAAGGAATGTTGAAGGTAATTGAGCTGTAGCAGCAGCCCAAATCGCGCGGAGTTGGATTGGTGGGGAAAAGTCGGGGTAGGGAGTTATTCACGAAGTGGATGAGATGGCACGTCACTAACGCCGAGACCCTGAATGGCCGTGGTTGTTTAATTGTGGATCCCACACGGTGAGATGGATATTCATATGATAAGAAAAATGAAACAGAAGAGACTTGGGCGTCTGTAGCTCCCTTTCAATTCGTAGTACAAGTTTGTGATTTAATACGATGTTGGTTGATGATGTTGAAAGAAGGCTGTGTGTTGTCGACCTACTGATATGGGCGGATGACGAGGAGTTTAAGGTACGCGGACCATAGAACGATCCTGCAATTGAGAACTGGTGCTTAACCACTAGGTATGATACTAGATGCGGAGCCCTTTACATTGGATGTGTCACGTGTTGCTTACTACATACTATATTTGGACAACCAAAGCTTCCCCCTTTTCTTCTTATCATTTGTATCATCTTGACATGATATGTAAACGGCTTGATTCAGTCGCATTGTAAGATACTTCGAAAGTCTCAAAATGTAACAACATGTAAGCGTGCTTTTAAGCTAGCTTGCCTCGAGCATGCATGAACTCAATCATTTTACAAAAGAATACCTTGTTAGGAGGTAATAGGTATGGTATGCTCGGTGTGGATGGGATTGCATGCACAGTAAATCACAAAAATCAAGGAATTTTCAAAAAAATAAACACTTCTGTCTAGATATGCAATCTTGATAACGAATGTCTTCCGCACCTAATAAAACTTAAACTTTATATCAATGATAAGATATTGAACAACTTCCTTCTACTTTCGAAGAGAACCTTGGAAGTACTGATCGCTTACTCAATAACTGATTTGGAAAGGGTATTCGACTTGAGTGTGTCTATCACCGTCACGGGACCAGTTATGGAGAATTGTGCTTGTGATCTCCCATTGAAGATTGTAAGATCTGGGCTGATACCAACAGGATGAAAAACTGGGACACCCAAGAAATGCACTCTTTTCGACATTCGAGGTCAAATCAGATAATGATTATCACTAATCAGGAGCTGAATGAATGAAAATGTTTGCAACTGGAAGCTTTGAATATAATAGCATAGTTTCTTTTGGATTTTTCATACTTGAAAAAAAGATTCAAATTCTTTTTATTTTATCAAAAAAAAAAAAAAGCTTTACAATACTAATACCTAGTTACTTCATCTATATATTTATTTGTTTCTTATCCCGAATAGAGTAAATCGTACTATTGAGTGTCCTGACTTTTCTGTTATATATAATATTACTGTTATAGAATAATCCTACAAATATTGCCTTGTAAATACATTCTTATTTTTAATTGGAAACGGAATAAATCAAAGCTTACGAATCAACGGCTTGAGATTCTCAAACTTTGGTACGAACTTTGCAAAAATATTCTTAAATCGACTTTTGCTCATGTAACCCTACCTCATATTCGCAATTTCTGTATGTATTCAGGTACACCAACCCCATAGTAGATGGCTCTCCAGTGCAACAATCTCTATCCCATTTGCGAATCTAAATGCTTGAACTTTGTCTTCACGAAGTCGTTCTGCTATACAGATGCTCCTCCGGCACAATATCAGACGACCTTGTCTCAAGTCGATATTCGATATGGAGGATTTCTGAATATATGTAAAGAGGGGGAAGACAATACTGTGGATAAAATGGAGGACGTCATTCGGGAAAAGAAAAAGAAAAGATTGTTTAAAATCAGGGATTGGAGGCAGCGCCGCCTGGGAACTCTAGCTGGCATTGCTTTAGCTCGGCAGCATGTTCTCAAGTCTGGAATAGAGTTGCGTTGTCGCGAACGCGATTTGAAAGAAGGGCAGGGGGAGGAAGATATTTTACATTACGCCCCGCGGCTTGGGCACCGTTTCGCATTACCTCGCCGGATCTCTCCAGCACAACAAGGCCGACCGTATCTTGCAAGCTTGCTGTGTCTTAACTCCTAGCTAGGCAGCACAGAAAACAGCATTTCAGCTCACTAACCAAAGTGCGCATGTACAACCCTTCCTCCCAATGCATAGTTCGTAGCCGCGTAAAGAATCGACTCGAGATATATCGGATGCACCGGATCAGAGTCGAGAGGTGCCGTAGCTCCTTGTAAGAGCAGTTTAATCCCGCATTATTGTCCTTGGGCCCGTCTCTCCCGTCTCTATAGCAGCGCTTCTTGAGAATCCGCAAAAACCTCCACGCCATGTCTCTCTGCACTACTCGCGACGCCCAGAGGTGTCCTGTCGGCCTACATCTACGAGAGCTTCCTTCGCAGGCTCTGCATCACACTGCAGACTCGAAAGGGCTGGTACCGCTTTGAATGGAAATTCGTAGCTTCGACCGTCGAATGGTTTTCATCTCCGTTTCGCTGCTAGTCCTCTGTTCCGCGCTCGTCGCGAGCGCCTCAGCGACGCTCAGCTACGCGTACCTTAGCTCCAGGTACTCCGATTAGTGAACGATCATCTACTTAGCTCTCTGATAACAAGATCTAAGGTTTGTAGGATGCACCACGTACAAGTGAGAGTCGTCGCATCCCTGTAACTCTTGGGAGAAACACAGTGCCCTAAAATTCAAGATCACGTGACGGAACCCCTAGAGCCGAATTCTTGAGCATTGGGATCCAAGGGCTCCAGCGGGGTCTAAGGACTTCAAAAGGATCCAATGGCGTTGATCTTCCGCTCTTAAGTTCAATATGCTTCGTTCGTCCAAGCAGCTGGAGCGATACATGAGTCATGACTTACGATTCTCGGATAATACAGAGGTTGGAAGGCATGAAGTCTTGGCGCTCTGGCTAGCAATCTACTTTAGATAGCCGACCTCCCGTTTACTTCGTTCAACCTCAATTTTTTTTCTAATCATGCCTCAGTCCCCACCCCCACTCAACCACGATACAAGTAGAAATTTGTCGCGTACGCATCCTTATTTTGACAAGACGCCTTGTGACAAATGGGATGTTGTAGACTTCTGTGACAAAATATACAAGGAATTGGGCTGTGTGAAGTTCCATTTATCCCATGTCCACAACTGCTGGCGTACATCCATACAACACCTACAGAATAGCGAGGATCCCAAAATTGCTGGGACGGCAAGTAAACTGCGGGCGGCATGGGTTCTTTCAGTAAGTTGATTCTCCGAGCTACAAAACTAATATCCACGCATCATTTGTATCGCAGGATGCCTTCGGGGCGTCCTGGTCAACGGTACACCGAGGCGCATATCGCAGCCTGCCTTCGCGGCCGACTGAGAAACGATTGTGTACTCTTTGGGTATTGCTTCTTCGCGAAGACCCTTCGCTCCTAGGCTACTGTTGACCTTCGTGGCCATGAGGTTCACTAGCCCAGTCGAGCTTGATGTTTGTTAATAAGCATTCTTTAGCAGAACCCGAAAAACGACCAGCAAAGGGCCAAGAATTTCATCAGGTCAATAACGAGAAAGCGTGGACAACGCAAAGTCGCAAATCATGGGCCTACTACTATCGCTATCAGCGCTATCAGCCAAAGTAGTATTATGTTGAATTCGTCGCAAACAGGAACCACTATTGTGTTGGTGTTCCTTCCAAGGATAGTGAAACAACAATCATGGTTAACAATTCTATACGCATAGTGGAGCTTCTGTCATTCAAGATGACCCAGGTACAAATTGTGCCGATTCAGAAGCTGATCATGATCCCAATAATCTGAACGCGACTGTTGACTCCAGCATCGAAAAGCAAGACTCACTAGCAATGGAAGCCTCCGACACGAAGAGGCACCAAGAAATCCTAGGTTGCTTGGAGGATTCTCGCATGACCCTTACTAATGACAAGAAGATGTTACTTGCCCATGGCAATGTTTACCTTCAAGATGTCATGCTAGATCATGCCCGACGCACTGGCAAAGTTAAGCCAATTCATTTCAGTATCCTGGATGCCGAATCCATCACGACACTGGGTCTCATGCGAGAAGATTGTGAGCAGATCACATACTGTGTTGAAGAATCGCCGCTCCCTAGGTTTCCACTGGAGTTGTTTCAGACCCTCGAGAAGTATGAGAAGGTCAGTCAGTACCTTGCCTTTAGATTTTCGGAGGACTAATAAGTGATGTTTGATGACTTTGATAGGCGAATTCCTAGGAACACTCATGCCGAATTGAACGCACAATGTCTCATAAGGGTGATATCAAATGGATCGGTGATGTTTCATGCCACATGTGAATTGCACGCCGTTTTCGCGCTATATCATAGGCTGATTCTAGACCAGTGTCCGTCTTTTAGAGAACTCCGGAATGATCTTAGATGAAGAGCTGAGTGAAGGGGTTTGGGATTGTTTGGTTTATCCTCGTTTCCTGGACGAAGTTTTCTGCGAGATTCCAGAGCTTATCCTTCAACGGTAAACCCTTATCCCAATTCTCTGCTCTTTTATTTTTCTGCTTTGGCTAACAATCAAAATCGTTGCAGCAAAGAAATTTCTCTCTCAGCAACTCGCTACCAACCGTACTCCTACTTCATCAACGAACCTCGTTACGATGCGATCGCACGCCGTCGTAAGCTATCTGCTGACGGCAGCTCTCAATCTTGTTATGAACTGCTTGTCTTGGAGACAATTCGCAAATGGGAAGGGCAACTTGCAGCGAAATGGCTCAACGATTTTGATAAGCTTGTGGGTGGCTTGAGAGCGATGCTGTGCCACATTGGCGAGTTGGTAGAAAATGACCCTATAGTCATGAAGAAGATAAAGGTGGTTGGCATACTACAAGCTGGTTAGGATATTGTCTGTTGTTTAGTACTTTTTGCTAATCATGCTAGGTCGTCGACATCAGCTTCTTATTATGTCTTGTATTGGCAAGGACGTATTTTACTTGAAGTGTGGTCAGATACATGAGCTTCCAGGGGAGCTTAAAGATATGAAGAAGTTACAATACATATTCGCGTCATATTGGAAAGCACGGGTATGTGCCTTGGTTCCCTCGTTCTTCAAAATCTCACACTTTTTGTAGGAAATTGTTCGCTGTGGTGTTCGACTTCTGGAAGAATTCTTGCAACAAAATTTAGAGCAGGATCAAAAGGCTGTCAATATTTTGTCTCCAAACTTCCTTTAAGTTTTCTGTAATTAACGATCACAATATAAATGAAACACATGATGCAAATTATATTTACAACTATGATATGAACCATAGATCTTGGGCTTAATGGTCAACAGAGATTAGTAGAACCTCGAGGACGGAACGATGGCACGTGACAGATATATTGATAGCCCATCGAGCAATTTATCCAACAGAGAAATAAGGTCTATAAGCAGAATGTATTTCCTTAATATAGAGCTTCGTGCTCAACTCAAATAGTGATCTCAACCATTACTTAGTTACTTCTCGATTGGAAACAGTTGTTCAATACCCTGCTTGACACTGCAATACACAGAGTCTATGGCACATCCATATGAATAGAAAATTGACGACATAACACTCATTCTGGATTGTATCCCCTAAAATGTCATTTGCGGGCGTCGTTGCTTGACGGAAATCTTATTCATTAATCAAAACCTTAGGATTTTGAGATTTATTATTTTAATATGCTTTTTTATGACAATTATTGATCGCTTTGTGACACTTTTGCCTTGGAAGAACTGCGAGAGCAGGGTACAATTTATCCTTAGCATTTTTCCGTCTTCCTGACAACTACAACGGTTCGTTGTCTGCTGAACATTACCTTTCATGTTAATATGTCCAATGAGGTCATATCGATCGAACATTTATGGAATTTCGAACGTCGATGAATAAAGTACCACTTCGCGATTTATATTCTCCGCCTGTGCACAACAAGAACTTTTGTGTTGATAAGCTCACGACCCAACGAGGTATGAAGTATTCAGTCTTCATTTAAGTCTTGGAGAAAGAAGCGCCGAATCTAAGATGAAAAGAATTTGCCTTGATACCTACTCGGTATCTTTGTACTCTGCTCGAGTGTAACAATATCCTTTCACGAGTATTGGTAAAGCCGTGGTCAGCATACAGGGTGTCATTCTCCGCCGGCTGAAGATGGGATCGGAAATCAGTTGTTACAATAGTTGGTATTGGACTTTGCTGCTGGGATGGGAAGATCCAGACCAACCTGGAGCTTTCGACAATCCAGCGGAGGTATTCCATCCCTGGCACTGCTCTAGGTATTGCACTTGGATGTTATTAGATGTTTTTGATAATTCAACAAGTTCAAAAAATCAGGTCAAGTTCAAACGTTCAAATCTCTTGTATGGTGGAAGTAGTCAGGAACTATTGATTGATAGACCGTAGATCTTTGTCCCACTAGTTGAGTGAGGTCTGGAGAATAGTATTGCGGATATATGACGAGATGGTGGAGTGAGATGAAATGAATGGCTAATCGCAATATAAGTGAGATATAATCTCATCTATGGAGCTTGAGATTTGATATCGGCGCGAGTAGAGTCACCTTTAGTTCTTATCGTTTGTCTCTGACCATGTATCTCACGCTCGGCAATGCTACCGATCATCTCTGAAGTTGTTTCGAAGGGAAGTTGTAGATATCACCGTCGCCAAGAGAGTGTCCGCCCTGAGAGACACAAGGCTATCGTTGGGGTTGTCATCATCGAAGCTGAAGGGAAGAGGTCAGCAATTCTCCCAGTCCTCGACGCGAACCTCCCGAAATCTGAAATGAGAACTTAAAGAATAACTGTAAATATGAGTGAGGTCTCCTGAACCCTTCATTTACCCACTGTCGCAAAAAAAGATCCAAGTGCTTGATGATCTTAGAGCTAAACACAGAAGGGTAAGAGAGCCTTGTAGGCGCTTAAGGTAAAGGAATTGAAGATCCCACAAAGTACCGCACCAGTAGCACCATTCCAACGGCTGTCCACCATTTCCGACAGGTGGAATCTGCAAACACCATTCTAGAAGATTATTATTCGTAGAAATCATGTCTCCAAGCCTCATGCTTCCCTTGGTGATTTTTTTTTGAACTATGTACCAACGAACTTAAAATCAGCGAAAGTAAGGATTAGCGTATCAAGCAAGGACAAGTTTTCCTCTTCCGTTGATTGATTAATTCTGGTACCTCGCGACAACGATAGTCATTCTATTTGTCCTTCCTTACGTAGATCACAACACTTTTCGTACGAGTGCAAAGTACCAAAACCGGTATCTTCAACTTTCCATTCTCAGCGAAGTCTTGAACTTTCAACGGGCTCCGGAGTTTCCGATTCCCAGGTGGCTTATACCTACCTAGTATAAAATGCACTCTATGCATGAAATCGGTGACGAGGGGGGAATCTATTTCGTGGCGGCTGCTCTATTCAAAACCTGGCAAAGAGGAAAAGGCCGAGTGAGTTTCAACTTTGAAGCCTTCACACAATGGCAAGAATAGGCATATTTTGCTGCCCCATTCACCACCGTTCGCAAATCATGATCCCTCCAAGGATCTAGGGAGAAATGGACAATGAAATAAAACATTGAAAACTTTATATTGCAAATATGTACATGGTATGAAATTACCCCTCGCAATGATTTCTTCTTAAGTGCCTACCTACCTACCTCTTCTTTCCTCTTTGCAATGCTGGCTCAATCACATTTCATCTTACCTGCTGTAACCATTCAATATCCGATTCGACCTTGCTCCGACCAAAATCATTTCGCTACCACGGAATAATCATCTCGTCCAGGTAACGAGCCTTTTCAAGAACCAGGGATTGATGGAATTTTTCTGAAGAAAAGGAAAGCTTCCCGGGATTCGAATGGTCTGGGGCCCCTGCACATATCAAAGTTGTCGAATTATACTGCCAAAAAGAGGTAAAAGAGAGTAAAACAGGCTACGGTGACCAGCCTTCGCCCTTTTGACCAGCGCATTTTGCATCAAGGGCAATTCACTTCCCCGTTCTTGAATTATTCCACCCTCTTGCACACACAATTGTCTCTCCCAATCTCTCATCTTATCCAAGTTATACTTTTTGTATACTTTCTCAACTCTCTACATTGTGTCGAACTTGTCAAGATTGAAATTAAGGCAAAAGATATACTCGCAATTACGAAACTCGATTCTGCATCCAGGGTTTACTTCAAACGATCCGCGCGAACACCAATATAAAAGCAACCAATCTAACGGCTCGTTTCTGAAATCGAGCGCTTCAAATATTAATTGGAGAAGCCGAGGAAGGGTCGAAGTTGAGGGGTTCGAGATCAAATCATCAGGAAAGAACAATACGACAAACAGAAACCACTGGAATGGGAACTGAGAATCAATACCTTCGATCAATTACCCATTCACAAATACAAATCAATCACAGTTTAAACACACACGCGCATTGAGGTTTCGCAATCGCGAGAAGAATCAATTTTACACTTTTGTTTTACAGAGCAACGAAATACAACAGTTTAAACATAATCGAAAATATCTTGCGCGCAATTGCGAATTGTTGGTTCTATTAAGAGAAAATGGGCTCAACACAATTTGGAAATTTCCATGTGAGTAGATCTTTGCACAGCTCAATGACCATGGAGATTGAATACTGACAAACATTCCATTTAGAACTTCTGCCGTGACTCGACGTTACCAGTCTGCAACGTTCGTACCACCCCCTAGTTTCAATAATACGATTCGCACTTCAACGTTGCTAACCGGACTTTTAATAGCTATTCAATCCTCCCACCAACAGCAATTTCGGATACGGAGGCTGCGAGCTGACGGGTATATCGTTAGGCGGCGGGAAATATCTGGGCAATTTGGGTCCGTTCTGTTCCCGAGAATCAATGATCGGAAAGTCATAAACTAACGCCTCCAAAGGTTCGATATTAATTGCAGGAATTGCGATTGTAATCAGTGCATTCTTAATATGGCGCTCCGACCGAAAACAAGCAGCAGTGGGAAGAAGGTTTGTCAATATCCTCAGGATTATATTTGATTTGCATCGTTTACTTACATCTCGTCGTATAGGGAAATGCAGCTCTTTCTCCTAGGTTATATAATCATCGAAATATGTGAAATTTTTACTGTGGGCGAGTTCCCATTGAGCGCAACTGTTCGGATAGTAAGTAGGACCAAGCTCTCAAGACCCATGTGTAGAAGCTGATTGTTACCCCAGGCCTTCACCGGTATCCACCTCGGAATGATTAGCGCAACATTATGGATCTTGATGCTCAATGCTGTTGTGGGCTATCAGATAATCGATGATGGGACAGCGATGTCATTGGGCCTGATAGTTGCTTCAGCAGCAGTCATATTCATCGGAACTGGATACATTGCCCTCGATACTGGATACAGCTGGACCGGACATTTCGACTCAAGTTTAACTGGTCAAGGCAATGGCCAAAACCGAAACATCGCTCTCTACGTCCTATACCAACTCGCACCACTAGTCTTTTTGTTTGTATTTTTTGCCCTAGAAACAGTCTTGGTCATCAAAGTTTTGGGCGAGCGTAAGCCCATGATCTTCTTAACGGGTGCTGCGGTTTTATTCGCTCTTGGCCAAATTTTCAATTATGTTATCAGCCCTCACATTTGCAACGGCACGAATGGAAAAATTGATGGAGCTCTTTTCGAGACACTCTTCACTTTACTCTCTGTGGTAATGGTATGGACCTTTTGGTCGAGCATCACAGAAGACGATTGGCCAATGCCAGTCACCAACACATATTCATGAGGAATTTAAGGAAATCAGGAGCAATGGAGTTAGGAATTTTGTTATAATGCGCATACGAAAGTCTTACGACAATATTAGTTTAATACCCGATGTGGTACATCTTGCTACACAAAAAGCATGAATATTGGCTCAAGGATACCGCGTATTACAGCTACAGCTCTTGTCTATGGGGTAATGAGGACGGAGAATTTCACGCCACACGAAAATGAGGGCGGAAGTAATAACGACAAGGGCGCAGCTAGGAATGATTATATGAATTGGCGGAATGGCTTGTATAACGATTTTGCGAGTATTATACCCAACATTGAACTTATAGTAGGAGGAGATAGAACTTAATTCAGAGAATCAAAGTAGACCACTTTTTTACCACATACTATATGCCATTTAAGGCTCTTGTGCCCCGCTCATCTCAGATTTGAATGCATGCATGGCAGCTCATTAGTAGGGTAGATCTTCAATCGCGCAGACTCGCATACTCAATCTAGGTAGGTATCTATGCCTTAGCTAGATATTCTGAGAGCTTGAATGTGACGCACTCTGTCAACCAGGTATTGATGACCTTGATCCTGGACTCTAATATCCACAATGCACTGCGAACTATTTATTAATCTGACGATCAGAATGACACATGCAATCTTGTTTTAAGACTGGGTAATGCATTATTGAATGTCAGTACGGCGGTGAACTTAGTCGACCAATCACTACTATTAGGTAGGTACCAGTAGTTGCTTATTTTAAAGTTTTTCCCCAGATAACTCCCTACACACAAGGCTGCACAGAAGCATTGTTACTCTTGGTCTCCTCGGCAATTAACTGCTCCACTAAATTGTTTAGGAAGCTCTAGCCTTGACATTTCTGAAAGACATCAATCAGCCTTGTCCTCTTCCAAATAGTCAACTAAAGATTTTATTTGCCATCCAATTCAGTTCTTCCATTTTTTTACAACCGCAAGAATGGCAGACTCTGACGGTGAATATGTCGAGGATCTCTCAGATGATGATATTGGAGCGCCCGCCAATGTAAATGCTGGGCATGGCACTCGATCTACTGGAGCTGCCACAGGCGCTGGAGGGTCAACGGCCAAAGAAAAAGCCGCAAATGGCGGTGGTAATAGGCGGAAAGCTGCATGGGAAGATATTCAAAGAAGTTGGGATACTGTAGTCGAAGGAGCAGATGGTAGCATTAATTCTACTGTTGAGGGGTTGAGGGAAGCTAACAAGAGGAAGAGGTAAGAGGAGCTCTCATTTTGAAATGCTTCGCAAGTTGGCAATGTGCTGATAACTGGCCATCCCAGATTATTGAGAGATACGACGCCCTTACAGCGAGGTATTATTCGCCACTTTATACTCATCCTTGACCTCTCCTTCGCCATGACAGAGAAAGACATGCGCCCCACGCGATACCTTCTCACCATCCGTTACGCAAGCGAATTCGTTACCGAATACTTTGAACAGAACCCCATCTCACAACTCGGGATTATTGGCATGCGCGATGGTATCGCAGTGCGCATTTCAGACATGAGTGGAAATCCCACCGAACATATTGAACGATTGAAAGCTCTCCGCGTAGACCAAGGTCAAGGAAATCCCAGTTTACAAAATGCTTTAGAGATGAGTAGAGCTGCACTATTTCACGCTCCAAGTCATGGTACGAGAGAGATACTTATTATATATGGTGCACTACTTTCAAGTGATCCAGGCGATATCCACGAAACGATTTCCTCGCTCATAACGGATCGCATACGAGTTAGTATTGTAGGACTTGCAGCCCAAGTTGCCATTTGCGCCGAACTATGCTCGCGCACTAATGCTGGGGACGATACAGCATATTCTGTTGCATTAAATGAAGAACATTTCAGGCAATTAATGATGGCAACTACAACGCCTCCAGTCACGCGTACAAAAAAACAGTCACAGAGTAGTTTACTCATGATGGGTTTCCCATCTCGAACACTCGACCCAGGAAAAAGCATGAGCTTTTGCGCATGCCATGGGAAGTTAAGTAGAGGAGGCTATCTATGCTCTCGTTGTGAAAGTAAAGTGTGCTCACTGCCAGCGGAATGCCCAGCATGTGGCCTTACGCTTATTCTCTCCACCCATTTGGCCCGCTCATATCATCATTTGTTCCCCTTGCGCAATTGGGTTGAAGTTCTTTGGAAAGATGCCGGAAAATCTAAAGGGTGTTATGGGTGCCAAGCAACTTTTCCCCAAAGGGACGCACATGAGAAAGGTGTCCCCGAGCAAGCAATGAAGGGCATGAGTGAGAGTGGGAGGTATGCGTGTGAGGTTTGTGGTAATCACTTTTGTATCGATTGTGATGTCTTTGCACATGAGGTAGTGCATAATTGCCCAGGCTGTCAAAGTGACACAAGGGGCTTGATAAGTGGTGTTGATGGGAGAGGTGGGGGAGCTCCAGCGAGGAGTGTGGAGAAGGATGTAGATGCTATGGTTGAATGATCAGCATCTAGTCTGTCAGTTCTAATGCACGCGCAAATGGGGAAAATAAAACTTGGCGTCAGGACAAAAGCACAGGTGATTGGGATAAAATTCACGACTTAATGATTCGCCCAACAAATACGAAACGGAATTGGTGATCAAATGAAATATTGCTAGCGAAAACTAGAGGCGAGGCGAGGCGAACCGAGGCGTTTAGGAGCTTGAATTACATCTAGTTAATACGGTAGACTGCTAGTTAGCTTGGTAGATATTTCCCTAAGGATATCCATGGATATATGTACACAAGTGGAAGATAAGCAGAATATGCTGTAAGTAGTAATGGAAATAAAGTTGGGATGGCGAGGCTAGCAAAACTGCGAAGGACAAACAAATCCCCTGCTAGTAACCGCTCTTCTTTCATATGGAGCCATCGAAACTAAAGAATTATTTGATTGTCAAATTTAAATAGCATCTAAACTTCTCATACATGCATATTCACGATTTCTCCCATTCACTTCCCATATAAAGTAGACGATCGTAGTATTTTGTAGCAGTATGTGATATAGAGTCATCAAATCGTTCTTCCAAACGCGCTCAAGCAAATTGCAAACATTGTGCTAATATCATTAAAGCCATGAAATCACGCCAGTCGTCGCATCCTCGTCTCTCATCTCCCAGACTAAAAATCGTCACCACCACCAAAATCATCTCCTCCACCACCGTTATCTGCACCATCCTCGTATCCTTGATTGTATTCGTTTTGATCATGGTCTTGAATTCTATATGAAGTCGGTTAGTATTCCGTTAATTTCATTACAATCGGGAATGATGTGATCAAAACTTACGCATCCTCGAGCAACATTCCACCAATCAATCCTCCACCCAATCCTAATGCCGCACCTCCGGCCATTCCCATTCCCCCGCCACTCTTTTGTGGCCTCTGCTGCTGATAGCCCCCTCCATAACCACCTCCATATCCTTGCTGTGGGGGGTAGCCCTGAGGTGGATAACCTTGTGGTGGATAGCCTTGTTGTGGATATTGTTGCTGTTGGTATCCACCATACTGTGGTTGTTGCGAATACTGTTGTTGATACTGTTGCTGTGGCGCACCTGAACTTGAGCTCGAACCACTGGTCTTTCCCAAAAGCTTTCCAAAGAATCCCTTTTTCTGTTCGCGCGCAGGTAGTTCTTGTTGCGAATAGGAAGGCATAGGAGTGTTTTGATAGTCTTGCTGGGCGCTGCCGCGCATACCACTGCTTGAACCTCCACGAGCGTCTTCTTCGGCTTGCAAACGACGGGCAAGTTCGGCGTCGCTTTCGGTGTTGGGAGAGGGGTCGTATGGATTGCTTTTGTTATCGGAAGGGTAGGTAGAAGAGCCACCGGAGTATCCTGGGGGTGGGCCGGGAGGAGCGCTATCGCCGGAAGGATAGACAGGTTCGGTGGGTTTGTCCCAGGTAGACTTCTTGGTGTAAATGTTTACATAGAACCTAGCTTCTTATTAACTTCCATGGTGTAGTTGAAAAGAATGAGATTAATACACACCATTCTTTGTATTCGGCGTTCCATACTGCTTTGTATCCTTCAGGAACTTTCGGAGGTGGAGGACCGGTGGGAGGAGCAAAATCATTCATCTTAAAGTTGGTGCTTTCTTGTGAGTCTGGTGTTGTAAAATCGACAGGTGTGTTGGAAAAACAAGATGGATAAATTCCGTGAAGAGTATCTGAATAAAATATAGGTGTCAAGATCTAAGATGACTGTCTTGTATAAAAAGAAGGTCAGTGAATGGCGAAACGATGATGAAATCAAGGTACCCGCTCAGCCACAGCAAGATAGCTGATGAGGGGTTTATTTAGTGTACCTAGGTATGCACAGTCCTATGGAGTGCCTAAGTCGGGGCGAGAACTTGGCTACAAACTCCAGTCTCAGCTAATTGTTGTACACCAGTAGTAAATTTGTAGAGCACTTGATATATCTAGGTAGGTACTTCAAAAAGCTTTCCTGTGTTGAGTAGACACAATTATTATATTTTAAAAGTTATAGTAACAATTTTTATCTACATGGAAGAAAGATAATCCAATTCAATAAAATAAAATACCATTGACTTCGCAGCGCAGCCACACTTGTTATCTGGGTATCCGCTCCTGCTGTCTTCTGACCCAATCCCAGACGTCATCCCCAAGCGAGGTACCATCTCCAGCCTGGGAGTAGTCGTACCCGCCACTCCCAATACTTAATCACCGCCAACCTTGTACTCAGCTTCACCACAACAACACCAAATATTATAGAACAAAATCAATCATGAAGTTTTCCGTCAGTCTTGTTACTCTGCTCTTTAGCAGCACTTTTGTCGCTGCTAGCCCTTTTTTCAGTAACGGTCAAACCGTCCTTGACGATAAGGCAGCTGTTCCTGGAAACAACCCTCTCACCTACTGCAATCCCGATCATTCGTCTGATATCCTATCGCTCGACCATGTCAATTTGAATCCCAATCCTCCAACTGCGTATGCAAAAGCTGTAAAATCTCGAGACGTGATAACAGAAGCTAATTAGACAACAGTGGGAATAAACTTACCATCGAAGCGGTCGGCACCTTGTCGCAGACGTTGGAGAAGGGTGCATACGTTCGCTTGCAGGTCAAATATGGCTTGATTCGACTTATCAGTATGACAGAGGATCTGTGCGATCAAGTATCTAACGTCGATTTGAGTTGCCCGATTGATGCTGGAAAGATTACAATCACAAAGGATGTTGATTTGCCAAACCAAATCCCTCCCGTAAGTTTTCAAGTTGCACTCTATTTCATTCTTCTAACTCATCATATCAGGGAACTTATACCGTCTTCGCCGATGCATTTACTGCGGATGATGAACCCATTATTTGTTTACAAGCAACAGTTACGTTTTCACGTTAGACTACCCCGATACTAGATAATCGCTGCATAATACCCTCAAATTGTACTTAGGATTTCGTAAAGAGCAGAGATTTGCATGTGGACTGTATTAGGTCGATGAATAATGGTGGATGGAGTTTATTTTCTGGGAATCCCTCGCCCTGTGCCTTGACAGATACTTCTGATCACAAGGTTTTTCTTTTGCTTCTGGACGCGCTGTTCTCATGAGAACTGAATATACGAGAATTAATGAATTGGATTACTACGGAAGCCTCTATTCTGATATTCGCTCCACCAATTTATTACATGCCAGTCATATGACACGGCAAATGCTTAAATTTTGATGGCTTGTTGAACCTTCGATGCTATGGTTAGTTTATTATGAGCCTAAGTTGTATAAACTTTCAAAAAGCACAAGGAAATGTATGTGCAAAACTTCATAGACAGGCATACTCTTGTATTCATTTGTTTGATATCAATAACCCCATGAAGGTGTTAATCTCGAAAACGCCCAACTCTCTAGCCATTTAAACGCACAACCCTACCCATAGCACACAATCTCCCCCTAAAACCACGACGACTAACCCTTACTCTCCAAAGAGTCTTCGAACTCTTCTTAAAACACTATCCTTCTCCGGATCGTATGGGTGATCTTTACTAGGTATCTCCAACAATGCAGGGAATGCGGCTGTGTATGTATCTACTCGATGGCGTATACGTTCCGCAATCTGTAAAACCTTTATTAGTCTTGCACACACCAAAGCTCATTATAACGACTATCTTACATGTTGGTTGATCAACAAAATACCAATATCCTTCCTTTCAGTTGTGAATCTCTCAAAGGCTTCCTCAATTGCTGCATTATCTGTCTTGTTATCGACAACGAGGAAGTTTTTCTGCGAGTCTGGCGGTGAAGTGACATGCTATGCCTTCATCAGTAATGTCTTTCTCGGGCGATAACTCCGTAGAGTAGAACAAGATGTCTCATACACCAATGCCTGCCAACAACAGGCCAGTTACAGAATCCTACGAGGCTGGTTAGCAACATTCACAACAGCTTGAATCGATTTGAAGCTCACCTCATCACCAATGACGGCGAGAAATTGCCTATCTTTGTAGGCAGATGCTGGAGCTGCCATCTTGTCTATGTTTGTTTGATATACTTCTCCAAACAATCAATCCAGTGGCAGCGTTAAGCAAGGTGAGCTCTCAGGTCCCACTAAAGTTATGCGCTAGCGTACGGCACCCCTGGCTGCAGCTACTATGACCCACGTCCAAAATATAAATCATGCCCCCAGAACGCTTCTGTGGTAAACAACAGGAACGGAAATCGCAAGGAAGCAAATTCGATTGCAATAACTCATCGGATTTACGATTTTCGCTTCTTGTACTGGCGTTCAATGATGTGAAGATATTATCGACATCTTTTTCATCATGCCGCGACTTGTGCGCCGAAGACCGCTTCGTGAACGCATTACGGATTGGTTTAATATTCAGGATTGGTTATTATGGATATCGGAGGAAATCGAAACAAGAGATTGGGATTCGAAAGCATATGCCAATCCACTGGGTTTTGGATTACATTTTATACTGTTGATTGCGAGGGCGAATAGTGGAGACGAAGGTCGTCGAAATGGAGATGATGTATTTGGGGATGTGCCTTCAGGATCGGGATGGTTGAGCTATGTGGTAAGAGTTACCACTGTGAATAGTGACTTTTGTAGCTTGATACTAACCGATTGAGTAGTCTACTCTAGTTGTCTATTTACTGACAGCATTGTCGATCTTAAATGCATTCTCAACCTTCTCACGAAAGCGCAATTACCGCCTCTTTGAGAGCTCTATCGAAACCGCACCCACTACCCCTTCTGCTCACAGAGTACGCGTAGACTCCTCGCCAGTATCTTCTTCTCCTCTTCGGTTCTTCTCGAATATGCTAGGGGATACGAGTGCGCAGTCAAGAGCGCATCCAGACCCGACTCGGGACGTTTGGGAGATCGCTGTTTGGGACCCTATACCGGTTTGCCTACGATTATTCTGCCTATTTAGTCCTGGACATGTACTGGTTTATTGGCTATTCCTTCCAACATTATCTTCGGATGCTCGACCAAGTGTTACAATTTTTACTACTCTGGTTTTGGAAGCCTTGATGACTGGGCAATTACTTCTTTTAGAAACAAATTTTTCGCAGCAAGAAAAAGACAACAGCATTATACAGAAAGAAGTCATGAGCGAATATGATGCCAAATTTGTACATCCCCGTTTGAATCCGGTCATGCGAGATGTTGGCACACAGTTTTCTGGGCCGGGTGCTGAAGCCGGACGAGAGGAAGAAATTGAAATCTACACGCCGAGTGTGGTTCTAAAAAAAGGCTTCCGTACCAATCCAAATCCTAATTACGCTAAGTATGTTGACCCGGACAGTGTTAGTCCTAGCAAGCCAGTCTCCCGTCAAATTTTCTCTCCTGCTCCATCCTTTATTTCAGCTTCCTTTCAGCAACCACGAGATTCGCCCTACAACAGAAAGATGCCAAACACAACCATGAGACAACCTCAGTTCCGTCAAACAACTCCTACTACTGCCACATCGACTGGGTCGGGGGATGGTGGTAGCTTGGGTATCTATAATCATGCCAACTCGCCTTTGAAGAAGACTAGCAGCATGTTCGACATGCAGGGACGAGATCGTAGAGATACACCCAAAAGCTCTTTAGATATGGCAGGTAGGGAAAGAAGAGATCAAAGAGAGAACGAAGCAAGCCCGATGAAGAGAGTGCAGGGAGGCAGCGACGTTCGACCATTCGGCAGATTGCCATTTTCAAGCACTGAGAATGATAGAAGGGTTAGTGGTTCAAGTGCCTTCGATCCAAGAGTAAGATCTGGGAACGTTGAGCATAGTCCATATCAAAGGGGCCCTTCCAGGTGGTAATTTTTTTCATAGCGGATTTTCTGTTCTTTTAAGTCGATTGTACAATGCATTTTTAGGAGTCTAACAGGTTCGGTAACATGGTGGCACGATCTATAGTAATGACAAATACCATTACCAACTATTGTTCCTTTGTACGTGTGTATAATTTTAACAAATACTGGAATTGCTGTGACGCTCGTATGTCGATTACTTTCACCGTCTCGCTTATTTTTCGTGTCCTTAAGGAGAGTGCTATATGAGATCACTTGTATCTCAACCTAAGTTGAGATTTTTTCGTTTCATGCTTGTGCTTGATCTGGTCTGCTTTCATAAAACTCTATGTATACTCTTCCATTTTTTTTGAATGCTTTTTCTTACGTCTACACGGTGTTTTCCTCATTCTGAAGTAAATGCCGAGCATAATTTGGGGTTGAATGCTTTTACATTGACTCAATCAAACATTCCGCCGCATTAAAACTAAGGTTTTGCTTGAAAAAATCGTTCTCCATGAGGCTTTTGAAAGACTGAAGTAGATCCCATTAGCTTGCGGTGTCTAAAATGATATTCGTTCCATTGGTACATGGCATTTAACAAATTTAGTTGATCGATAGATGAAATTACAATTCTGCTTAACCAAGCTAGCTACACCGATATCGAAGCTCGGCGCTATACAAGATTCTGCTTGTATAAGGTGATCTTGCAATGAGATAAATTCAGCGTCAATGCAATGAATATGTACAGTCATAGATAAAGTCCACGATTCATATATAGTGGCTCTTTTCCATAGCCTAGCGATGTTAATATTGAATGGACTGTCAAGATCTATAGCATAAAAATAAGGTTTGGTGTTGACGTGTGCTAGTTCCTTCTCAATGAAAGTTAGTTTACTTAGCGCCGAAGAATGCACTTATCAAGGCTGAACATTAGATTGCTAGTATTGACCTTTAGACAGAAAAATGGACCCGTTCTTGGAACAGGGCTTAGCCTAGTGCTGTCATTTTGATGCTTTTCGTTGTCGGTTTTGTATTTTCCACTGTCGTAGTTTGGTATTAGCTTTTCCCGAAAAACGACACTCTACATACTAAGTTCTGATCTATAGCCCTATACCGGCAGGTTAAATGTTGTGAGCTTGCAAGTATCGCCAGAACAAAGCATTTCATAACTTCAGGTATGGGATCTTAATTCTTCAGGCTGCTATATAACATTGGTAATGGGCGTCAGATTAACGTGGCATGCTGCAGTTTACATCGTACACAAGCTAGCGAGGCAGGCTGTGTCTTTACTGTGACTATACATTGAATGTGTGTTGTATCAAGAACATTATCAGCCTGTAATCGCCCGAATTTTTCCGGTATAGTCCCATGTTGTAAGGAAACATATTACCATACTCCAGATAATACTAGCTATTTGTAAGTTTTATAGTACATCCTAATGCAACTACTAAGGTAAGGCGATCTTTATTAGTACATGGAAAAATTCATGATTGATTTAGTGGGGAGCCAACGTTATTTACCGATCTAAGCAGGAGCGATCCGAATCCTCCATCAACTAGCACCAGATGACACATATACAAGCCTCTTTGTGTCCATAGCAGTGCTATTCTACCACTGCTAGACCATGCTTAGAAGCTTACCAAAAACAATTAAGGCTCTGAGAGAGACGGCTAGAATTACTGAACTACAGACTTCTCCGTTAGTGGTCTGGGGATCTGCCTCCATCCCCATACAATTGACCACTAGCGGAGAAGTTCTCTTCATGACTTCATTGAAGACCAGATGATTGCTAGTAGAAGCTATCGTTGGCTTCGTCTGACATATACTCCCGCATCTACTCTCTCTCTTGCTTTCTTTCTCTTTTCTCTCTTCGTTCTTCAGACAAAGTTGATACTGCATAATTCTCGTTATACACATTTTTGACTCTCAAAATTCGTACTTAAACACTTTAAAAACAGTATCACAACTTTATCTCTTTACAATCAGTATTCCACTCGATTGCTTAGCTATATTTTGAACATTCAAGTTCCTTATTCAAACGCCATACAACAACATAACCATTACACCACCTTGATACCTTCATCATGGGAATCAACATCATCTATTACTACGGCTACTTTGTCGCCGAGGACGTCTATAGCACTGCAATGGACGGTGCTAAAGACATCATACCTCGCAGACTTCGTCGCTCGAAGCTCTTCAGAAGATCCAAAGGATCTAAATCAGCCTCAACAGAAGAGCCTGAATATAATAACCCCGCTTCATCAGAGGAAGAATACTCAAAGTCATTCACCTCTGAAGACACCGCAGAGACCGTCATCCATTACTCGTCGGAGGACAAGCAAAGCGAGCTTGACCAATACATTTTCTCGAATGATTCTAAAGGATCTACAGACACGATCGTTCATGATGAGACGGTCAAAATCTCGCGCCGCCAGAGGTGCAAGGCTAAGCTTCGAAAATGTCTGTCTTCAAAGACATTGAAAGCAAAATTCTCCAGCTATAACATTTCTTCGGATGTATGCGTTGAATTAGGAGATGAGATTGTTTCAGACAGTCACATCAACGAAAATGATCACATTGATCCAGATAATCATGATGATGTGAACAATGATGTTCATTTGGACAACATTGTCAGTACAGACACTATCGCTGTTATGGATAATTCAGGAGCTCCAGGTGACATTTACCAAAAGAAGCAATGGTCTGTTTCAGATTATTCTCTATCTATCTACTCACAAGATGGTATTGATACCATCGTCGTATCTCCAAAGGAGAAGGAGATCAACGACTTAAAAGCAAAATTATTCAATAAAGAGTTGGAAAGCAAGAGGCTTCGCTCAAAGATCTCGCAGCTTAGCAGCGAGCCCACCTTAAAGTCAGTCTCTGAATCAGAGTCTGTAATTTATACTGCATTCGAGACAACCAAAGTCTCCGAGCTTAGCAGTGACACTCCCTCCTCAAATTCAGGCTCAACATCAGAGTCTGTTATTCATACCCCATTGGAGACTACTAAAGTCTCCCACCGTCAAAGATACCGAGCCAAGATTCGCCGATGCCTTTCCTCTACTCAGGAACTCCTGGCACCTTTGAAGGCCTTGCACCCTAATAATCGGGCTGAAAGGGGCCACACCAAACAACAAGCCAAAGATGCCCTTGAAGCTTTGCAGAACGCTCCAATGTTCTTCGAATCAGTCCCATTTGAGTCCACTGAGGAGGGTGAAGCTCCAACCTTCTACTGTCCTCGTCATGGCACCTGTTCTTCTCATTTTGCTTGGTGTTTTTGCGATTATCATCCCAGCGCTGCCCATCGTCAAAGTGAGAGAGTCGAAGACTGGTTGCTGCCAGCTTGGCGTGCCAGTGTTACAAGAGGCATAGAGGAAGATAGGGCTGAAAAGGCTAGAATAGAAGAACAAGCTAGAATGGAAGAGCAATCCAGCATGGAAGAGCATACCAGCAAGGAAGAACAGGCTAGGATGGAAGAGCAGGCTATGATGGAAGAAAAGGTCAGGATGGAAGAAAAGGTCAGGATGGAAGAAAAAGTCATCATGGAAGAAAAGGTCAGGATGGGAGAACAGGCTCTACTCATTCAAGAGAAGTCTGAGCCTCAAAGATTTTCTGCTGAGGAGTATATCGATCTGATCAGCGACCTCACTGACGATTACCTCGGTTATTCACGCTCTAAATCACGCAGCAACAAGCGCAGCAAGAGTAAGAAGAGAGTTGAGAAAACTGTAGAAGATAAATTGGAGAAAAAAGTTCTACCCATCCAAGAGCATTCTGAACTTCAAAAGCACTCTGCTGAAGACTGTCTTGGTCCAGCCAGCGATCGGACCGACGATTATCTTGGTGTTACGGGCTACAACCCACGCACCGGAACGCTCGACAAGAGCAAAAGAAGTAAGAAGAACAAGGGACACCGCCGTGTTCGTTGGGCCAGTACTGAGAAGGGATGGGAGAGCAAAGCTGTAAGCTCTTCTAGCCCCTCGGCTGAATGCACCAAGGAAAATGAGAAGATGGAGGTGCCTTTTTTAGCCTAGACGCCGGTACGCGTGGTGACGTCCACTACCACGTGCACCATCACTACTGGCGAAGGAATAAGAGGAAAGAAAAGAAGGAAAGGACAATAAAAGAAAGGAGGAAAAGAAAGAGGAGACATAGGAGCTCTTTTTATTAAGGAGCATGAATTGTTTTGTTCACTTGGGTCTGTTTTTTAATCTTTCTGTTTTCTGGGTTGGTCTATTGTTTGATTGTCTTGTATTTTGTACTTTGTTTTGCTTTTGTGCTTTTATGTTGTCTTTCTGGCGTTCAGGAGTTGGGCGTTTTTGGAGTTTTTATACGTATACAGTAGGATAAGAACAGTAATAGAACGGAATGGACGGTAGGATAAGAATGGGAATGGAAAAGAATAGGAACAGATCAGATCAGATCAGTATAGGAACAGGAACTCTCAGGATAGAGTAGAATAGGATAGAACAAAAACTCTACTTCAATGAAAAATCATCATGACTTTGGTGTCCCAATTGCAAAAGTTTCCCAGTGCACAAAAGATGGTAGATGCGGTGGCACTAGTCACATACTCAAGAACTGTAAACTGCATCGGGGAACCTCGTTTCATGTCTTTATGATACAGGTTGAACGTGATGATTATAAAAATAGCGACTAATTTGGTCCTCTAATCCGTCAGGGCACCGGTTTAACAGCTCGGAAGCCAACAGAGATTTGTGTCTTTGCTCTATTACACTGTAATTCTTCTTGACAATAAAGACAAACAGGAATGATATACTAGACTGTTTTCCCATGTCTTGTTAGTCAGTCATGCCATCTCCCCATGGATCTTCCTGCCCTGAATATGTGTTACTGCTTTGGACGAACAAGGCTACCTACTAGCACCACCATCTTTCCATCTTGTGTCTGAGCCTTTCCCGCGTGCGAGGACGGTACGGATCATCAATCTAAAACTCAAGCGAGGAGCAGTCATTATTCCGAATAATACCACTCGATTTAGCCTTCAAGTTGCTGTTCCGCCCTTTCTCATTCTATTGAGTCATTATCCTAGGTTGAGTATGTTTAACTAGGACTATCAGATAATAGACTCTTATGTCCACAGTATACACCTAAGTACTTAAATTTATGTTCTGGATGGTCCAATGCAAGGTAAATTAGACATTCGATTTTAGCTTTGAGACCCGAGGTGAATTAAATACCCGAGATGGGTTCGTTATCCACAATGCCTTTGGAGGACTTGGTGACAGATGACTTGTTTCTCACACAAGTTGAAAACACAAAAACATGTCTATATCTGGGTTGTAATTTTCATTAATATAGTTTGCGGCTCGGTGTTTCATGTCGCTTTGATCAGTATTACTCCAAACCTTGGGTTGGTGGTATACAAGTGGAAGCAAAACCCAATCTGGAGATGAAATTGCTTGCTAATCCATTTTGAATCTTAGAGAATGACGAAGATCTCTCTCATGTATATCTTGTTGAGAATGAAATGAGTTTCCTTGATGATTGATGGGCGAACTGGCGAAGCGTGGTTGTCTACTAAGGGCTTAGCAAGCGTCACGAGAACACATCTTAAGTACTACACACATTTTTAACGGAGCAATGGTTTACAAATAACAGATACACAATACATATTAATCCTAAATTACAAGTCGCAAAAACCAAAAATGTATACAATGAGCCTGTTTCCCTCCTCGATACATACCAACGTGAACCAAGCTTAACAATTTCGCAGATCCTATCCATATTCTCGTATATCCAAATTTCTGTAACTGTTTTAGAACCAACGCTGACTCCCAGCGCCTAGCATCGTGACTGTAGAAAGCTGTATATGATGTACATGGAATCTTATATTTTCAATGACGTTCTACTTTCGAAAGTAGATCTACAACCAATTATAGAAACTAGTTTGTATTTCCGACTCTTTCATTATGATTCGGGTCTCTAAAGCTCCACACGAGAAGCTTCATCATGAGTCTCTGCTCCTCGCCCGTTGTCTCATGTCCAAGCACTATTACGGTTAGTGTATTTACAAGACCTGCAACCCACTTATGTTCCTCAGCCTTGCTCCCCACACGCCACCTCCTCTCCCTTCTTCAGCAATCTTGCCACTAACATCCCTCCTGTAACTTCCACGTTGACCAGTGAAATCAGTCCCACTACTAACCTGTCGCCCATCCCCGCCAACCATAACAGGCGGTGTTGCAGGCTTCAAATCTCCATAGTACTTCGACTTGAAGCTATCACCCGAGCCCGAATCACGTGTACGAAGGGGCTTAGGTGTTAGCTCGCGAATCTCAGGAGAATGCAGAGGTAGAGGCCAAGATGGCTCGTCGGTTATATCAGCACTTGGACTGCCAATATCTTCATCGGCATCTGGATTGAGTGCGGACGGTGCTTGAGAGGAATATTTGGATGACGAGGAGGGGAAATTGTGACGCGGTGTTGGAGGATTTTCCATTAGTGGATTGGGGAGATGGAAATTGTCATCATAATCATCGGCTGCGGCGGGATCAAGCGGTAAGGGATGGTAAGAAGACTTAATGGAAGTGGATGATTTTTTGGGCGAGTGGGGCCGAGAGCTTGATGCGCTACTGCGATCGCCCTTCTTACTGAGAGAATCACTAGTGAACCAACTTATAACGCCGCTATCAGGGTTGACATTGCTAGTGGATTCTTCAGCTGTGTGGAAGGATAGATCAGAGGCGGGAATTGAGGTATACGACTGATGAGATGCGCGTTTTGGGGAAGATGAGATTGACTGTGCTGCCTTGAAGTCTGGAACTGAGTGACGGGGTGATTGATTGGGCTTGTAAGCATTATAGCGAGCCGGAGAATCTGTGCGAGATGTACGAGGTGAGGATTGATTAGTTTGGAATGATTCATTGGAATTTGTACGCGTGTGGAAGAAAGGTATTGTAGGAGGGCGATCGAGATCCTCATAAGCGGCTCCAGAACG
Organism: Botrytis tulipae; assembly: GCA_004786125.1. NCBI lineage: Eukaryota > Fungi > Ascomycota > Leotiomycetes > Helotiales > Sclerotiniaceae > Botrytis > Botrytis tulipae. The sequence goes on from PQXH01000017.1 coordinate 122,201, forward strand.
TCGCTTATCCTCAAGATTGGAACCTCTTGAGAGTCGTTTCTCAGATGGAGCCGTGATGGTGGTGAAAGTTGAAATGGATGATTTGTTACGTTTGTGACGAGAAGTGAGATTATCTTCCAGGGGATTCATATCCGGGGGAAGTTGGTTAATTTTGCGGAATGTGACAGCGAGGTATAGAGATATAGCAAGAGTAATCAAATGAAGCCCGCCTCCAACTGTGGCTGCGTAAAAAAGAATGTCGGTAAAAATTGTTAGAAGAGTCTTATCAGAAAGAGACGTGGTCCAAGTAGTTTGTTTCGTTTTAGCTGCGAGGGAAATATACGCATAAAATGGTACAATACTTATGTCAGTCAAAGATGCAAACACCATATATGATGCTGAAGATCCGGGCGCTCTGCCGCCAGATCTTCGCGCTAAATGATATACCCCATAAATGGTATGAATAATTGCTACTGCAGGCTGAGACATATCAGTCAGTCGGTAGTTGATATGACGCATTATGGGGATAACATACCGCAAGCTTCATAATCCACCCTGAAAACATATCCAAGCCCGTGATCAGAATTGACATGATTAGAAGGCCGACTGCTGCCAAGACTTGAAAACATCGCAATACCAACGCGACTTTTCTAGTCCATTTGACTCTCTTCTTGACAGAAGGGTCCATTGGTTCAGAATCCCCATGTCCAGAAGGAACAATGAGATAAGAACTGATGAAAGTATATCAGTATTGTTTACAATAATCTCCAAAGGCATACTCAAACGTACTCAGGATGTGCATTGAAGTTGACCAAAGGACCATCTGGTCGCTTTGGCCGTGGTGCCTGGGGTGATAAGCTCGCTCTGGAGACAGCTTTTGGATCAAAAGACCAATCTGTTTTGATTGGATCATAAATGAAGGGAGGTTGGATACCCATTATACCTGACAGCAATTAATGAAAGACAGATTGAATATCGCAGGAATGAAGTCAGGAACGTGGATTTTGCAAAGAATAAATCAAGGGTATAACCTGCGATATTAATCCTGGAGATTAGAGCTTGGATCAACAAACTTTTAGATGCAAGCTTCGTTAACACAGCAACAAACGATAACTTTACGAAGCACAGCGTTATCGGACAATGCGATAAAGATTTCCGAACGCTTTCATATGACGTTTGAGAGCCAGAGAAAATGAACAGGATCGCGAGTCCTTGGATTTGCACAAGATGTGCGAACTCTTCACAGCAACGCATACGTTTGATCACTCGATCAAGGGCGTTTACAAGTACTACCAGAAAACTTACTGAGAAGCCCAGAGCTCACGATGGTAGGCCATTTAGGATGGCTGTCATTGGGTCAGGACCTGCTGGATTTTATACGTGTTATAAGGTTATGTCCAAAATTGAGAATTCAATCGTGGATATGTATGAGCATCTCCCAGTACCTTTTGGTTTGGTACGATTTGGCGTTGCTCCCGACCATCCTGAGGTGAAGGTAAATCTCAATTAGCCAGATCCAGACCGAACGACAAGAAAAAGTTGTGCTAATGCTAAACAGAATTGTCAAGATAAATTCAACGAGGTGGCTGAATCACCGAACTTTAACTTCATTGGAAATATATCTATAGGAGATCGCGCTGGAGCTTTACCTCTCGCTTCGCTATTGCCACATTACGATACTATCTTATATGCCTATGGCGCATCTCGCGATCGTACACTTAATATCCCGGGAGAAGACAATTTGAAGGGTATTCACTCGGCGCGGGCATTTGTTGGATGGTATAATGGATTACCGGAATATGCAGATCTTGACCCAGATCTTACACAGGGCGATGAAGCAATAGTTATTGGACAAGGCAATGTAGCTTTAGATGTCGCAAGAATCCTCTTGCAGGACCCCGATATATTGCGAACTACCGACATCACGGAGAGAGCTATTGAGACTTTGCAAAAAAGTCAAGTCAGAAGAGTGAGGGTAGTGGGGAGAAGAGGTCCTCTGCAGGTTTGTTTTATGGGGCAGAGTGGAGCGTGTTTATGCTAATGACTACAGGCTGCATTCACAATCAAAGAAATCCGTGAGCTGGCGAAATTAGATTCGGTGGCTTTTCATCATGTTGATAGATCGTTAATCCCAGAGGACATATCGAAATTACCTCGAGCTTCGAAGAGAATTATGGAAATCATCAAAAAGGGGTCAAGTGCTTCCTTGGAGTCGGCAGCTAAATCATGGTCACTTGACTTTTGCCTCTCACCAAAATCATTTAACCAAAGTCATCAGTCCCCCTCCCAGTTAGGTGGCATGTCATTTGAAAAAACTTTACTAAGTCCAGACCCCTTTGATCTTACAGCTAAGGCAAATGGTACTGGAGAAATGGTTGATCTTCCCGCCTCTCTAGCCTTTCGATCTATTGGATACAAGTCAGAAGCGCTGCCAGGATTCTCGGATCTGGATATACCATTCAATGATAGCCTGGGTATCATACCAAATGATCCGTTGGGTCGTGTAGTCAGTGATAACGAAGGGTGGTCAACTTCGAATTCATCTAAGCATATCCCAGGAATGTATTGTGCTGGATGGGTAAAACGAGGACCGACAGGTGTAATTGCAAGTACTATGCTGGATGCTTTCTCGACTGCAGATACGATAGCTGAGGACTGGTATGCACATGCAGCATTCCTCAATGGTAATGCAGGAGGTTCTGGCCTTGGATGGGATGGTGTAAAAACTGAGGCTGACAAGAAGGGTTGCCGAAGGGTCAGCTGGGAAGACTGGCAGAAGATTGATGCAGCCGAGCGAAGGAGAGGGAACAGTAACGGGAAGGAGCGAGAAAAGTTTACAAATGTGGAAGACATGCTCAAGGTCTTAGATTAAATCAGGAAATTCTAAAACTAACAATATTGTACATTATTTCTTCAACTTCTCGGTGAGTTCTGGGACCTTGTCGAACAGATCTCCAACCAGCCCAACATCGGCGACTTGAAAAATTGGAGCATCAGCGTCTTTGTTGATTGCCGCAATGACCTTACTATCCTTCATTCCTGCCAGATGTTGAATAGCACCAGAGATACCTGCACATAAGTACAACTGTGGCGCTACAACTTTTCCTGTTTGACCGACCTGTAAGCTATTGTCGGCGTATCCACTGTCTACAGCTGCTCTTGACGCTCCAATGGCTGCCCCCAAAGCATCCGCCAAAGGCAGCATTATTCTGTCAAACTCCTCCTTTGATTTTAAGCCTCGACCGCCAGATACGACTTTACCCGCAGTGGCGAGATCTGGCCTATCTGATTTTGCGAGATCTTCTGATACCCATTCGGTATGCGATTCAATCTTAGGGTCTACTCCCTCCTCAATTGATGCCGAGCCACCCTCCGCCGCTGCTGCTGCAAAAGCAGTTCCTCTAATGGTAATGATTTTGATCTCGTCTGAAGATTCAACAGTGGCAATTGCATTACCAGCATATATTGGTCTAACGAAAGTGTTCTCATTTTCGATTCCTGTAATATCTGATATTTGTTGAACATCAAGTAGTGCGGCAACGCGGGGCAATAGATTCTTTCCAAAAGCTGTGTGTCCGGCGATGATGTGTGTAAAGCCACCCTTCTTAATATTTTCTACCAATAAAGGAGCATAGTTTTCTGGCAAGCCCTATAGCAAAATTATCAAAATCTGCTGATCGGCAGAACCAGTCGTGAGCAAATAGGTCTCCTTACCTTGTCATATGCAGAATTGTCTACAGCAATGATCTTTTCAATTCCTGCAACTTTAGCTGCTTCTTCGGCTACAGATTTTATGTTGCCTCCCGCGATGAACGCCGTTATTGACCCTCCTAGCTTTTTTGCTGCGGTGACTGCTCCAAGTGATCCATGGTTAAGTTTACCTTCCTTTTGTTCCAAGACGGCAAGTGATGATAATAGTCTTGCGAGTGCCGAGAGGGAAGCTACTGGTGTAGGGCCAGCTTGTGTTCGTAATTGAGTCCGCGCTTGGCGTAAAATAGAGTGGCCGGCTCGTGAAAGCATTGTTATGAAATTGGGAGAAACAAAATTTGAAAGACTGAATTGTTGGTGAACTTCATCAATGAATTTCACTTAGTACTAGATAACTACCCCATGTTTTCCTTCCACCATCGGAGGCGTGCCGCTTCCAGCCGAGGAACATGTTTGTGTGCCTGACACTTTAATAAATTATAACCCGAGCCTTACTAATTTAAGGTGTAAACTTTGGCTCTGGTTGGTTTGTCATCACGTGAATTATTTTAGTCTTGGCTTTTTGGTTTTCGGCTCCATCTTGAGCTTTAGCATAGCAAGCGAAACGCGACCTTCCCTCCAGAAAATCATCAACGCGAATCACAGCAATATTGTTTGCGCCTCAATCTCTCAACCGTTGATTACTACATAATTTTCCTTTGCATTAAGTCGTGCATCTAGTTTCTGATCGATTCGACGCGCATGAGAATTCGAACATCATTTTGGAGATCTAGCACGACTCCCGTTGCGCCAAGTTTGGAAATCGTTTACGAATAAATTATTGCGATACTTTTACCATTTCAAAATATAAGCAAATATGGAGGACAATTCATTGAACTTTGATTCGCCTGCCCCAGGCAGCAATGCCATCCTCGAGCAACCACCACTTCCCGCAGAGTCTACTTCACCACCAAGTCAAGGGGCCACTGGACAAGCCCAAAGAGCAGAAGGTATATATCATCACATGCTCGCATTACGCGTAAGTTCTAACGGATAATATCTATAGATATCCCAATGGGAGAAGATGGTTCTGTCGATTCAGCCATCAAAAAAGATTCAAGTGCGCCTGTCTCCGATAATCCGCTCGATGCGCCTGACGCACCTCGCCCAGAAGCAGATGAACCCAAGGACGAGGTAATGGGGGATTCTCAAGCCCAAGATGAGGTGAAAGAAAGTAAAGAGGGCGATGGAGAAAGTGGAGCTACAAATGGACAGGTCGAGAAAACAAAAGCTTCAATCGAAGCATCGGCAAGGGAACATCTCATTTCACAAACACATTCGACTATAATACCCAGTTATAGTAGTTGGTTCGACATGCATGCTATTGCACCAGTCGAGAAGAAATCTTTGCCGGAATTCTTCAACAACCGCAATCGCAGCAAGACCCCATCTGTCTACAAGGATTACAGGGACTTCATGATAAATACCTACCGATTGAACCCAATAGAGTACTTGACGGTGACAGCATGCCGGAGGAACTTGGCTGGTGACGTTTGCGCCATTATGCGTGTTCATGCATTTCTCGAGCAATGGGGCTTGATCAATTATCAAGTATGTCAATTCTTGCCCATTGAAAATCTATCTGCTAATGAGTTTAGGTCGACGCACAGCAACGACCTTCGCAAGTTGGTCCCCCTTTTACTGGCCATTTCAAGGTGATATGTGATACCCCTCGTGGCCTGCAGCCGTGGCAGCCTTCCGCCGATCCAATCGTTCTTCAGGGCAAGAAAAGTGAAGATACAGAGGCCAAGGCAGTTGCAGAGCCAGCTCCCAAGTCAGACTTGAATTTACAGATAGGACGCAACATCTACGATGCTACTGCCAAGGAAAACAAATTGAATGCGGACTCCAAAAAGCAAACAAACGGCGAAGGTACGAGTACCAATGGCACTTCAGACATTGTTCAAAAGTCCATTGAGGACATTGTGAAGGCTCCAATAACCAAAATTCTCTGTCATGTTTGCGGTATTGACTGCACTCGTGTTTATTACCATCACATGTCTCCGGCCGACGCAACAGCTCCTGGAACCACCAAGGGAAAATCGGATATTTGCTCGAACTGTTTCATGGAAAGTAGATACCCTCACAACCACGGTCGAATACAGTATCAAAAGATGGAGAACCCCACATACACGGCCGCTCCTGAACTTGCTCGTGACTGGAGTGATGCCGAGGTTCTTCGACTTTTGGAGGCTTTGGAAAGTAATGATGACGACTGGACGGCAGTCGCGGAGTACGTCGGTACCAGAACGAAGGAAGAGTGCGTCGTCAAGTTCCTACAATTCGAGATTGAAGATAAATATATCGATGTGGAGCCAAGCAGCACCGACAAATCCAACAAATCCATAGGCGTTGGTATGTTGGGTCCTGAAAACGGCATGCTTCCTTTCAGCCAGGCCGACAACCCACTTATGTCTGTAATTGGTTTCTTGGCAAGTCTTACAGACCCCAAGGTTACAGCAGCTTCAGCTGGTAAAACAGTAGACGCAATGAAGAAAAGTCTACGAGAGAAGATTGAGAAACCGCAAGGATCCGAGAAGGGGAAGGAGAAGGAGGGAGCTTCGGATTCGATGGAGATTGACGATACCGAATCGACTAAACAATCGTTGAGTGAGATTGCGGCATTTCCATTGGTTGCAGTTGCCGGTCGTGCTGGTGCCTTGGCATCCCACGAAGAACGTGAAATGACTCGCTTAGTATCGGCAGCCGTGAATATTACATCAATGAAGCTCGATTTGAAATTGAAACAATTTAATGAAATGGAAGATATCCTACAAGCGGAGCGAAGAGAGCTAGAAAGAGGTCGCCAACAGCTCTTTTTGGACCGCTTATCATTCAAGAAGCGTGTTAGAGATGTACAAGAAGGTCTGAAAACAGCTGCGGCAACGGGCGGGGAACAAGGAATCAAAATGGCACAGGACGTCATGCAAGGAGGGGAGAAAATGTCCTTTAATGGGGTTTCGGCTCCCGCAGGAAGCGTACAACCGTTGAGTGCGGAAGGTCAAATCAAGAGTTATGATATCTAAGAATGATATGAGCAAGCAGGCGGCAAGGAATGGCTTGGCTGTAGGTATTACATGGCGTAAATGGGGTTGAATATGGAATATTTACTGGTCGTTGCGTAATAAATCGCGCACATGTATGTGTTTGTACTTGGAGATTGGGGAGGTGCCTTCACACAAGAGGAGTCTCACGCTTTTACTTTTCGTATCTCTTCGCGTGTGCTCATGTGTATTCTTAAGATAATGAAGTGGCACTTATATCATGATCATATATCTACATTGGTGTGGAGAATAATTATTATGTGAGCTTGTGCTAATCAATCATCATCGCTATTGTAGACAGCGTAAGACCTAGGCTTAGCAACGTCTTTTGGTTTCTTAATTTCGCCGTGGCGGGCGTTCGATCCTCTAGGATTTTCCTTATCCACACCATCTATTGTCTCTCCGTCCACGTCATCCCATTCACTGCCGCTCTGACCAGAGTGATCTTGATTCTCAGCCATTCTAGTCCTCATCGCTATCCCTGCTTCTTCATGACTCTCTTTCAATCTCTCTCTCCTTTCTCTTCTCCCGATCTTTTCCCTATTTCTCAAAAACTTTTCCTCGCCAACTACACCCATAACCTCCCATTCACTCCGAAATTCCTTTTCTCTCCATTTTTCATTGTTTTCGGCCTCTACCTCCAGTTTCTTAGCAGGCTTCTCGGGCATTTCTTCATCGTCATCTGCCTTGAGATCTGGAGGTGGATCTTGTCCCAATAGGCTCCAGATGCGTTGTTCTTCGATTCTGCTGACTCGGTCATCGAAAGCGGAGATGTAAGCTTCTAGAGCATATTCATATTCTTCGGGCGAGAGATGGGGTTTGCGTTGAGAGCGAGACTGAGTTTGCGATTGAGAGGGGGACGGAGATCGTTGAGTAAAAGGATTATCATCGAGATGATCGGATATAGCAGAATTTTCGGACGCGTCTGATTCAATGTCTGAATCGAGGTGGGAATCGGAGGAGGATGTATATACTTCTGATAAATTTTCCGCGTGATCTAGGTGCGGACGACTGTGTGAACGAGATCTGCTCCTCCTTCCACTATATTCTTTGCGTAGTTCGGTTTCCACCTCTGGGTATGTCATTATAGGGCCACCTGGTTCGTCGTGGCGAGAAATAGAGAGATTATTTCTCCTCGCACATTTTACCCAAAATTCATTGCTGTTGGCGTCCATCTTCAGAATCTTAGTAGCAGCTTCCACGTCGTTGATGCTGATATCCGCTGCTTTGATCTTATTCGAGTCCATGGCTCTTATTCTTGACATTGTACAAAAAAGAACGGTGGACACGAGACGTTTTGTGATACTGACTGTTAATGAATGAAAATCGTCAAAAGCAGTTGCGCGCATAGCGGGAGTTTCTCCATGTTCCCCTATCTGCCTCCAATTATCCTCCCATCTGGACTCGGAGGGGTTCATAAACACTCTCTCGGAAAGTGCAAGCCAGTTCTTGAGATTTAAAAGGCGGACTGCTGGTAGTAAATCTTGAACATCTTCATTGCCTTGGGTCCTGGTGACACTGCGTTTCTGTTCTAGAGACTTGCTCACTTTTTCAGTTAGGAGCCAATATTTCCCCCATTTAACTTCCTCCACATCTTCCTCATATTGCTGTTGTCGTAGAGCAAGACCATCTGCTGCTCGCTCCATGATTTCACAACATTCTGAAGTGAATTCTGCGGCAGCTGGATATTCTGTCACATCCAGTAGTCGCGCATCTTCGATTTTCCTTTCCTTTAATCCTTGATGCAGTAGTTGCATGTATTCCTGCACCTCAACTTCCGACTTTGACCCTATGCGTGTAGCAATAGCTCTTACATTGTCTCTGCCCAGTCTTGAAAGTCCAGAAAAAAACAGATCTTTTTCTTCGGGTGACCATATGGAACAGCCAATTTGACTGTCTTCCAATGGAATATTATCCTCAAGGATCGATTTCGCCCCTACATCATAAATCTCATTGTTCAGTAGATCGCGATAATCCTTGCTATAAAATCCCTTGACACGCTTTGCCCTCGCCGGATTTCCGTTCGTTCTTTGCTTTAACTTTCGCTTTTTGGATGTCGGATGGTAGGCTCCTCTTGTTGGCATAGGAATATCTTCCACTTTGGGAGGTACAAAAGTAGCCGCCCATTTGAGAGCATCTGCAATTATCCATTCATCCGTATATTGATTGTTCGGATTTGGATTTGCTAGAGAGGTTGAATAAGAATCACTCTCTCCTTCTGAATGTACATCGCCCCCGTCATTACTTCCGTGGTTTTGAGAAACACCTGTACGCGCTCTCTCATCATGTGATATTTGCCCAAAATCGCTGTCAGAATTCTCGTACGCTGATCCTGAATCTGGTTCAGGAATATCGAATGGACCTTCGAAGGGATCAGAATCGTTAGGATCCATGTAGGCGAGCTAACGATCCTTAAAGCGTATTAATCGATAAATGTGTTGTGCTCTTCTCGTCCACATAGTTTGCGATAAGATGGGACGTGAGCTTCGATTATGAATATTTACGCTTTGATAAATTTTGTTTTCTTTTCCGAAAAAAAAAGTAAAATTTGGAGTGAATTATGAGAGAACCTTGAAAAATTAGCACGGTTGGTAAACAAGGGATTATGGATGGACCTTGGTACTTCCGGTTGAAATTTTGAATGCCGTGGCTTTGATACAGGGATGCAACAGTTCGCGTCTATCGCGCTTATCAGTGATCAATACTGACTACAATTTGTTGCCACAATTTTATATCATCATGTCTCCTACTTCAAGAGGATTGCTAGGGCTATTTTCAAGGTCATGGCGACCACGAAGAATACAGAGCTCCATCAGAAACTATGCACGAGCTTCCACGCTCCCTAGAGTGCAACAAGCGGCTGTGGCTAGTCCTCGCCAAACCATTGTTTTGAGAGATTACCAGGAAGAATGTATTCAAGCCGTACTTTCTCATCTGGATCAAGGTCACAAACGTATGGGCGTGTCTTTAGCTACTGGAAGTGGGAAGACTGTAAGTAATTTCTTAGACGATTATCATCATTTCCTATTCTCATCACATTTGGCAGGTAATCTTCACACAGCTGATTGATCGAGTCCAACCACACACTGAAAGCGCAACCCAAACACTGATCTTAGCTCACCGACAAGAGCTGGTTGAGCAAGCAGCTCGGCACTGTGAAAATGCTTACCCAAACAAACGAATTGACATAGAGATGGGCAAGATGCATGCTAGTGGATATGCAGACATCACTGTGGCAAGTATTCAAAGTATTGGATCTCGTGACCGGATCGAGAAGTTTGATCCTACTCGTTTCAAATTGATACTGGTTGACGAGGCACATCATATTGTTGCACCACAATACTTGAAAGTCTTGGCTCATTTTGGACTCTCCGAAAAGCGAGAAAGCTCCCCGGCTCTTGTTGGCGTCTCGGCGACTTTGTCTCGTACTGATGGGTTGAGGCTGGGTGCTGCTCTTGATCAGATTGTCTATCACAAAGATTACATTGATATGATTGAAGACAAATGGCTATCTGGGGTTATCTTCACCACAGTACAGTCGAAAGCTGATATTTCTTCCGTGAAGAAGGGCCCGAATGGAGATTTTCAGGCTGGAGAACTATCGCAGGTTGTCAACACTGATCAAATCAATGAACTTACTGTGCGTAGTTGGTTTGCAAAGGCCAAAGGAAGGAAATCTACAATAGTCTTCTGTGTCGATCTTGCTCATGTGGGAGGATTGACTAACAAATTTCGCGAGTACGGAATTGATGCACAGTTCGTAACAGGAGATACTCCAAAGATCGAACGTAGTGCCAGACTCGATGCTTTTCGAAACGGGGATTTCCCAGTGCTGATTAATTGCGGAGTCTTTACTGAAGGGACTGATATTCCGAATATTGACTGTGTAATACTGGCAAGACCTACCAAATCGCGTAATTTGCTCGTTCAAATGATTGGTCGAGGTATGCGATTACACCCTGGAAAGGAAAATTGTCATATCATTGATATGGTTGCCACCCTCTCGACTGGTATCGTAACGACGCCAACTCTTTTCGGTCTTGATCCTTCCGAACTCGTTGAGGAAGCGAAGCCGGACGATCTTAAATCTCTTAAGGAACGAAAGGAGGAGGAGGAAGCGAGGAAGAGAGAAGCCGAAGACGTGAAAGCTAAAGCCTCTCCAACATCCGCCAATTCCAACATCAGGACCGTTAGTTTCACTGACTATGATTCTGTCTATGACCTTATCGAAGACACCTCTGTAGAAAGGCATATCAGATCTATCTCCCCATTTGCATGGGTATGTGTTGGTTCAGACAAATATGTGCTGAGCAATACCAATGGAACTTACCTAAAAATTGAAAAAGAGTCCGAGGAGTCGAAAGAGATGTTCACTGTCACCGAGACTGTTGCCATGGCTAGTCTAAGGGCTCCCAAATCTAAATCACCATTCGCAAAGCCCCGTCAACTTGTCGCTACAGAAACCTTGTTGGATGCCGTTCATGCGGCTGATACTTTCGCAGCCAAAAAATATCCTCTTCAAGTTATTGCTAGAAAGGTATCCTGGAGAAACGGTCCGGCTACAGAAGGGCAATTGATGTTTCTTAATAAGTTTCGACCACAGGATGATCAATTGACCTCCGCAGACCTGAAGAAGGGCCAGGCTGGAGATATGATAACGAAACTCAAGCATGGCGCAAAAGGAAGATTCTCGAGTTTGGAGGCGGAAAAAAGGCGAGCAGGTAAATCGCGGTTGAAGCTAGAGCAAGACGCTATTTTAGCAAAGAGGGAAGCAGTTAGTATTGGACCTCTTCTGGGATGAAACTCGAGCAGTCAACAGTGGGTTTGTGTAAAATCTTTGTTAATCTGTAATTGAGTGACCATGTTTATTGAATACTAGGTTGTTGATAATTATATCAAAGTATGTTTAGTGAATTTGAGTGCTTGGTCTTTCATCATCTTTTCTCTCTGTTGCACTTTCCATTCTTTTTGAGTTCTGCCGAGTTCTTTCCCTACAAACATAAAACTTTTGTGTTTCCTTTCCACAATCAAACCCTCATTTAGCATTGATGCTTTAATATTGACCTCCTTTAGGTAAACATGAAAATTGTTTTGTTCTGATAAGTTCATGTTCTATTCACTTCTATACTTTCATCTGTACAATCCAATTACTGTTAGTGTCGTTTATATCACCACATACAGAATCTATGCCACTGGCAGTTACCGACTACAGTATCCTCTTGGACCTCTACAACCGTAACTTATCACAGTAAAGTATATAGATTATTCAAACGCTTTTGATTATTCCACTTCAATGATGAATCAAGAACTTCTCAGGCAGTTATCTGGCCTGTTTTTACCTCCCATCATTCTATTTCATCAACCCATCCCAACGACTTTTTCAGGAAACATCTACCCAGCTTGCTCATAGTAGATTCCAGAAACACTGTTCCTACATTAATCGGGCAACTGCATATCAGCTATCAAGGGGGCTTGATTCTTTGATCGCTGGCCTTTTGGGTTTCTAATTTACTTTGGACTAAAATTTTAAGCAAGTTTCTTTCCATGGATTAGGATGACGAATTAGCCTTGCACCAAACTTTCCCACATACCAAGAAACAAATTAACTTACATCCGTCCTTTAGGTCTCCCTTCTGTATCAATAGTTTTTGACACAATTCCTCCTCAACAGTCAAAGAGGAGGAGGATAAGATCTCACCTTGCTTTCAATTCTTATTGTTCCACCTGGTCCACCTACAGGCTCATTTCAACATGGAAAACTCGGAAACTATGTCTCATCATGGTTCACTCGGCCCCAACAATGAAACCGAACCAGCTTCTATTTTGAAGTACAGTAAACGTTTACATAAGGACACCTCGATGGATTCACAAGCTGTAGCCTCTACCAGTCAAAACTCGGAAGACTTTAAGTACCTATCCCTTCGATCTCGTCATGATTCGAAATGTGATGTGAATGGCATTACATCATCCAGCCAGCCCCAGCCAAAATCCGACACAATTGTGCCTCTCGCGTATACGCAGAAGACTGTGCCCGCCGTCATCCGAAATCTCGCGGGTGAAGTGGTATCAAAATATACCTACAACGAGTACAAGCCTACAAACCCGATAGTCGTCACCGGTTTTTCTCGTCAGCGTGCACCTGAGAATATCGAACTTCCCCCTTCAAGGCCTAATGAGCCAGTAGAACCGTGGAGAATCTTTCCTCCGCCAGCGAATTCTGCTTTTACAGGAATAGAAAAGGTCGACAAGTACGATCCACAACAATATGATACTTTCGATGTGGCTCTTGATGGAGCTGAGCTTGCCATCAAAAATACACCATCTCCTAAAAAGCTTGTATCTGCTGCAACTAAGCGTACTAGAAGACCATCGATTGGTGAAATGGTGGCTACTGAAATAGACTTTACACAAAAGGCATGGGTACAAGATGATCCTTCATGTGTTGGTGAAATCTACACTGTGTAAGCTTACCAATTTTCTTTTCTGCTTCACACTCTCACTTTGACAGTTATTTCACAGCTGGGTTTATCACATACTCCGTCCCAAGCGCATAATAAAACACAGTTACTAACGTTTAGGTGCTCACAGAGAGGAACTAAAGGCTGATTTTGTCAGAAATTTAAACGAAGGGGCACCCATCGAATACTGCAAGAAATGCAAAAAGACACACATCCCACCTGGACCTCCAATCACACTCGCAGATCGGGATATATGTGGCGCATACCTACCTGACTGGTTTCCGTCAGAGGGAATTCATAGGCCCTGGGATAATTTTAGGAACATGATGAATGATTGGATCATTGGGAGAGAAATTGAGCTAGGCTATGATGATCATAAGGAGAGGGACCCCAGACGTAATCTATGGAACCTGGAATTTCACTGGGATGGCGAAGAATGGAAACAAATTGGGCGACGTAATGGAAAGGGGGGCTGGTGGAAATGTAGGAAAGGACCAAGGGCCACCCCAGCTGAAAGATCTTGTCGAGTCTGTACCTCCAGCCAGGCAGTGTATAGAGACCATGAAGTGACAGCCTATAAACTCAAGCCTTCTGCGTCGCAAAGCAGAGCGAATATCGAGAACTGGATAACAGAAAGAATCAAGGCAGTCGGGCTTGACGATAAAGAAGCTGTTCTTGCCATGTGGCGCGAAAATGGCATTCTACAACACTATGGGCCACCAATTTCGAGGAACGGAATGTATCCCATTACTGAGGGAGGACGACTAGTTATAGATGGAGCACGCTCAGTCACAGGTGTATCATCATTGGGACCACGAACTTTTCTTCCTCCAGAGCAAATGTTCTCGGAAAGATTGTTCAGGGGCAATGGTCTACAATCTGCTGGTTCTCAGAGTTTTGATGAAGATTTTGAACTCGAGGGTTCAACTGGTGATATAAATTCGCCTCTTTCTTTTAATAATTCCCCTTCGCCGGATCAATCTGGGGTCCCCAAAATTATCGTGACGGATAGTGCGTTGGGCTCATCCTCTTCTTCGCAAGATCCACCTTTCAATAAAGCTTCATCTGCACGACCTACTACATTTAGAGCCAATACAAGTGCTTGAGATCCATTTTTGAGGGTTTCAGAATGATCTGTTCTATTGGGGTACTTACGGAGTACTTTTGGAGTACATATCAGATCACAATTTGTTGGTATCAACTTGGTTGATATAAGTGTAAGTACTTATTAGTTCTATGTTGTATTCGTTCTTGATCATTATTATCTATGGAAAGCTAGTACTTAATATAGGGAAGCGCTAGCGCGACGCTAGCTAATACAGTGCCCTCTTTGATCACATGATCGATGTCCCGACACAATTACATTTTCTCACGGATATGGGAGTCTAGGCATTATATCACATATGTCGGTAGCGAAGAGACATGCAACTTCTCAGCATCCAAGTGCGACTGCAATTCATTAATGTCTTTCTTACAAACATATCAGCATGGGGAACATGTACTTAGGGATCAAGTTTTCTTTTTGGGCGAACTCATTAACTCGGCGCATCAAATATGGAGTTCTGCAACTCGACGAAGGTTTTTGCTGGGCTTTGGGTCGGGTATCATATGATCGGGAAAATTATCGAATGCTCCATTTGGTGTTAGGGAGTTTTTTTCTCTCGATATACCCCGGAATGGTTGAATAGTGGTTCATGTGGTATTGGTGTACAGCTCTAGAAATAGATAGATGGGGGTCTGAGATATGTTATTATGAAAGAGATTCCTGTGGGTGGGTTAGTTTGTATTGTTATAATGATAGTATTTTGATATGGTAATGTTAAATATATGTATAGAACTCGGGATATGGGTGTTTGAATATATGCGCATGCTTTTGGATGGTTTGGTATTCAAGTACGTCCGCGTTTTGTGTGTCTGAACGGGGATTGTGTGGATTCTTTGCCTTTTTATCTTAATTATGAGTTGCTTTGGTGGTGACTTTTCTGATCTGTATTCATAGGTATTACATGAGCGATATGTTCATCTAGTCATGATACCTATTCGTTATGGTTCTATTCGAGAGTTATGGGATTAGATAAATACATCAGTCTAACGAGATGTGTGTTTAGGCTTGAATACAATGCATGTATCTGTAGGTAATAGGTATTATTTTTCTTTCCTAGTTTCGTCTACATCTTTTTATTCTATCTCTCTATTTGGGATGTGGAAATATAATTTGGAATATCTCGCTTGCTGTAAGGTGCAAGGGGTAGGTAGAAGGGGGGGAGGTGAGAAAAGGAGAGGAGTGGTGTGGTGTTGATTTTGATATTGAGAATGTTGATAGGTGTGTGAGTATATGAGTATATAGATTTATTGATTTATTGATTTAATTACTAGTTAGAAATTGATATATCTATCTATATGTAATATATACAATATATACAATATTATTTTACCGAGTTAGATATACAGATATACAGATATATACATGTATATATAAATGAGTTATGAGATACTAACTAATCTTATATTATTATTATTATTATTATTATTATTATTATCATTATTATTATTATTATTCAAGTTTTACGAATAAATTACTTATTTATTATTTATTACGCATTAGATATTCATTATCAACTCTATTATTAACTCTACTTATTAAAAGGTAATTTGTAGTATCTAGATAGATATTATCTATTATATATATATAAGAGATTACACATTACACATTGGAATTTGAATTTAAATGTAATATTGATATTAATGTTTGAATTTGATAATATCTTAGTATTGAATTTTGAATTTAGGATTTGAAACTCAATTAGGAAGGAGTGTATTTGTAGAATATTGATTTGAGGGATATATATGTATATAAATAGATAGATAGATAGATATCTGGAGTAGAGTATGAATAGAGTATTGAGATATCTATATCTATTTCAACTTTACACTTTATACTTTACAAAAAGATATTCAAAGATTCTTTAGATTTGAATCAATATGTATAAGTTTACTAGATATATACATATCCATTTCTATACCCAATCTCCGGTTAACCTTAGGGAAGTTGAAAAATAAAGAGACTAAAACTAGCCATCACTTCTTTCATTTTTGAATGGCAATTAGTCGAGATAGTAAAAGAATACAGAAAGTGATCAAGACAAATCATGAAGATCACCTAGCGAATCTAATCTTATATATCTCATATCCCTGACCGAATTCTACAATCTTTCCCTTAATACACAAACACGAAGCCATTGGAACATAAATTTCAATTTCTCTACAACTTACCGATTAAAGATAATGAGTTAGGTGTTTTTAGAACCGGGAAATTCTGTATTCTGTAGAAAGGTACTCTGGACACCCAAACATTTATCTATGTAAGCGGAGAACACGTCTCGTCTATCTAATTTCGTGCTTTCACTTCGGAATTCGAGTTGAGATGATGGATACATATGCGTGGCGAGCACGGTCATAATGTTGATCCTTTTCAATTTGTATGAGATGAGTTCAGCAGTAACGAAGAATTTGCTCTCGGCTTCCCTCTAATTCATTGTTATTACTCGAGTCACGGATATACATGCCGTATCCCGATCTTTGAATATAACCCTTAGGTGTCCAATGCCCACACAAGATAGAATTTTCACTTGAGATCCTTCTAATTCCTGTTCCACGATATCGCCCTAAAAAGAATTGGGTAGTGTACAGCGTTACTTGGAAGATTAGGAAAATAGCGGAGAGCTCCTCGATCAGCTAGAACTCCAGTAAAACTATATGATGAAAGATATAAAGCAGCTAGCATAGAAGCTGAGCTTGCATCCAAAGAAGAAGCTTGTGGTCATTTGGAAATCGCTTTTTGATGCCAAGCAAAGACATAGCATGTGCTGACGAGACGAGTCATGTGATATAACGTCTTTGACGAGGAGTGTAATGAAGAGGGAGCAAAAAGGGGAAATGGGTGAGAAAAGGAGAAGTCGCAATTTCCAGCGGCACGGTAGGTGGTAGGACGAAGTGCAGGCGTTCTCGGGTCATGTATTTGGAGTAATACCAGGCGAAATTCTTTGATAAGGCTATTGTGGTATGGAATCTTGAGAGTATCGGTCCGAGTTTACGCAGTGTCGTTTTGATTGCGACTTGGAGAATAGGAACACATATATCCTGATCTTTACTTACCTAGGTATACAGTACAATAGGGGTCGGACCTAATTGCTTCGATGAATGATAGGTGCTGTGTATTATCGGCTCGAACTGTGATTATAGGTTTTGAAGATAAGATTAATCTGGAGCGGGTAAGGTGTGTGGAGTACATTTCCAATGAGGATAGAGGAAATGATTGAGGATTGCTAACCCCAAAGGCTATTCTGGGGATATCCGTTTGGTGAGCGCCGAGGAACATTCCTCAATCCTACCCGCAATGAAGCCAAACAGAATTTGTTTAGATTTTTCCGAAGCTTGGCCATATAATATTTGCAGAAGTCGGAACCGAATAGATCGTTTGAACCATATTTACTCCGTGGTGTTACTTGCGCATTGATGATAATTTGGTGCAATTCAATTGCGCTGTACAAGTAATTCAAGTTTGAGCTTGAGCTTGGATTATTCCAAGACGCTAGAGACGGATATTGCAGTTTCCTCATTGGTAGTGACCCACGAAGAAGAGAGGCTCTTTGTGCAGACGGTTGGAAGTAGAAAGACAAGCTGAAGTTATGTAGTGCGGATTTCGGTGTGAAGCCATTGTATCAACTGCTTCCGCTTGGTTTGATCTGGTTTGACCTGGTTTGACCTGGTTAATAGAAGTTGTGTGTCAACAATTCAAATGGTATTCAACAAGTCCTTCTCCTCAGAGCCATCTCAGAAAGATGAAGTAAGTTCAATAAAGTAGAGCCAAGTGCGAAGTGTGAAGTATCAAAGTAGGTCTTTGCCACATCAAAGGGTTGTTTGTCTATGGTGGAACCGAGATCAGACAATCGAGCCAATCACCGATATATGATTGAAATTCATCGGAGTTTAAGTTTTCGATAGCGAAAATGATGGGAGAAATTAGAATGCTGTGTTTTTGAGTTGCGGAGATTGCTTCACTTGGTCCAAACTTCTAGGTTGGATACCTAAGGTACATGCTGGTGCTGGTCGACCGAGAAGATGAATCCTTATTATTTAGTCGTAGTTTATTTAGATACTTGTCACAAGATAGGTAAGGTATCATGAGTTGCAAGTTAATGAATCAGGATCGGGACATTGGTGACTGGTCGTGAGAAATATACCGTAGATTAGACGAACGCTTCCGGAGTGGGGATGATGCAATTCTGCGATGTACCGGTATCTACTATCCAGATGGGTGGGTGGTATTGGACATGCTTTGATAAATCTTTACCTTGCCTTATTAATTCATTAAGAGAATGATAATAATAATAATAATAATAATAATAATAATAATAATAAAAATCAAAAATGATTCAAATTCTATACATTTTTGGTATCCATGAATATCTTTCATTCACTCCGCTCGGGGTTTCAAAGCGTGGTATCGATTTCGACTGCGACTGGGGGTCCGTTTCGATCACAAGAAAAAGAGGATTTATGGAATGAAAAGTTGGAGATGGATCTTTCAAAATGACGTCAGTGGTATTTCTAAGTTTCGAATCTGGGTGCGTACCTTGAAATGATCTAACGCCGCCTTATGAAACCCAAACTCCCAAAGCTCCAAGGGTCACCTCGATTTCTCGTCGATGCAACTGTGCATCACTCATAAGATGGCAATGTGTACCTGCCATGCGAAGAAGAGAAAAGATTCAAAAGAGCGACGGATAAATTAGGTTTTCATGCCAAGCTTTATTGACTTGCATTTGCACATGGCTATCCGCCAATCCTCCATCCTCCATCCTCCATCCTCTATTCTCCAGCTGAGGAGGGGAAGAAATACCCCAATTGATATATTGCCGATGGCAGATACTAGATACTACTCTGTACATGCTAGATCACCCCTCGATTGTTTAGTCTTCCTACCATCTACCCACCCACCTACGCCCAATTCACTCGAGTGAGCACTTGCTAGAGAGGCCCATCGTATAAATAGATATCCAAAAAGAAGAAAACAGCGACGAGTGGGCTGGGCCTCTGGAGTGTACAAAGCAGGATATCTTGCATTGTTGGTCCTTCGTAGTTGATGCTGTACAATGCGGGCGGGCTATCACGATCAATTATCAAGTGTATATAAACTTTACTTTCCCCTCCATCTTGAGTAACGATCATCTATATCTTGATTTTATTACTCGACTAATAAGAGATTCGATTCATAACCCTCATTCTGTGAGTAATTAGAAAGAATAAAATACATTTATTTAATACCCTACCAGGTGCCGGTACCTTTCTCCCTCCCTCCCTCCCTTCCTCCCTATCAGCTCGAGACACCTATCTAACTACTAGACCCTTCTCCAGGAAAGTCACTACTAGCTATCCGTCAACAAAAGTACAGAGAGAGTAGTAGCTTCTGCCACCAACAAAGTCAACGAGCCTTTTCATACCTACCTACCTCCTACCTACCTCCTATCTACTACCGGTACCTAGGTACTTTCACCATATATTTAAAAAGGGCTGGCTACCTCGGACCTTCTTTCCCAATAAAAAAAGTAAGCCAAATACTGCAAAAGCGGCATTCGCTTGATATTTGTATTTGCATTTGATTGTGCGTGGTTGTAGTATACCGGACCGGACCTACTAATAAACAAAACACTCGAATCCTTTGAAGAGGTAAAAAAACTCAATTGCCGCTGCTTTGCTTAATTAGATGGATAAGGGAATTATTTGACTGACAGAACCAAAACTTGTTAGGCGACAAATTCCACCTCAAATCATTCTTGCAGTCTCTTTCCTATTAGATCCCACTACCCACTCAACTATCAACTACCAACCACCAAGCAAATTTCACGCACTCACTCACTCACTCATTCATCCACCACCACTACCACCACCACCTACATTTTCTCTCATCACCGTCCTTCTTTTCTTTTAAAGATAAACTTCTTGCATTCCTACGAATACTCCTCCCCCTTCAAACAGTTCTCTAAAGAGATCACTTAATTCAAAATGGCTGAATTCGTAAGAGCTCAGATCTTCGGTACCACCTTTGAGATTACTTCCAGGTACGCGGGGCTCAAAGAAGTCGAACAAAACGACAAGAGATTGTCAACCACCTCCTGTGCGACTTGCAATACTGATCATTTTGTCATACAGGTACTCTGATTTACAGCCTGTGGGCATGGGCGCATTTGGTCTCGTTTGGTATGATTTCTCCTCTCATCTTTAACCCATCTATGTGATGAAATCTTCAACTGAGGGGTAAAACAAATGTCTTTGCTCAACAAATCACTAATACTTGTCACTTGCACAGCTCTGCCAAAGATAACCTTACCGGTTCAAATGTCGCGGTTAAGAAGATTATGAAGCCTTTCAGCACACCAGTTCTCTCCAAGAGAACTTACAGAGAATTGAAATTGTTGAAACATCTCAAGCACGAGAATGTACGTTTTCATCACGATAATACAAATACGCAATAATGGCTGGTCATGGAGATACTAAAGGTTTACAGGTTATCTCACTCAGTGATATCTTTATCTCACCTCTTGAGGATATGTATGTAGCTTCCAGGCAATCGGAGAGAACTCAGACTGATCAAAATACTAGCTACTTCGTTACCGAACTCCTTGGCACAGATTTACATCGTTTGTTGACTTCGCGACCACTCGAGAAGCAATTTATCCAATACTTCTTGTATCAAATCTTGGTAAATTATCCCATTTCTTAATTGTAGTACCCAAGTAAGAATTAAGCTAATGCTACTTTTTAGCGTGGATTGAAATACGTTCACTCTGCAGGCGTCGTTCATCGTGATCTCAAGCCCAGCAATATCCTCGTCAATGAGAACTGCGATCTCAAGATCTGCGATTTCGGTCTCGCCCGTATTCAAGATCCTCAAATGACAGGATATGTCTCTACAAGATACTACAGGGCTCCAGAGATCATGCTTACATGGCAAAAGTATGACGTGGAAGTTGATGTTTGGAGTGCGGGATGTATCTTCGCAGAGATGTTGGAGGGCAAACCTTTGTTCCCAGGAAAGGATCACGTCAACCAATTCTCCATCATCACCGAACTTCTCGGAACTCCACCAGATGATGTTATCCACACCATTGCCAGTGAGAACGTAAGTCATTATATTATGTATGGATAACAGGATATAGCTAATTGTTTTCAGACCTTGAGATTTGTGCAATCTCTGCCCAAGCGCGAGAGACAACCCCTCGCAAGCAAGTTCACTCAAGCAGATCCATTAGGTATGCCCCTAGTATTGCATTCCATTTCATTGTAATCCTCATTGACCCGTCTTAGCTATTGATCTCCTCGAAAAGATGCTGGTATTCGACCCCAGAGCGCGAATCAAGGCAGCCGAGGGATTGGCACATGAATACCTTTCTCCTTACCACGACCCAACCGATGAGCCTGCGGCAGAGGAGAGGTTCGATTGGTCATTTAATGACGCAGACCTCCCAGTTGACACCTGGAAAATCATGATGTACGAACAACTTTTCGATTACCAGCCAAGATAGATGATGTGCGTTCAATCTGCAGAAGTCTACAGGCTATCGAGTGGATGCGACGGACCCAGATGGTAAAGCTGACTTGGAACTTTCTGCAGGTACTCCGAGATTCTCGATTATCATAACGTCATCAACGACGCCCAAAACCTGACGGACAGTCAGTAAAAATGCATTTGTTATTTTGTTTTTCGATTGAATTTAGTTATGAAAAGGTGCTGCCTAGGTGTAACCTTTAGCATGGGATGGATACACATTATGGGAGAGCTGGCTGAGAGGAGTGTTCTCTTGTGCTTTCTGATGCAACGCGACCTCTGGCGAGAACTGGCTTTGTTTTTTCTTCGACTTCTGGCGTACATATATTACTTCACCAAGCGATGATGAGTCACGTATTTTCCGAAGTTTTTGAATTCTATCGTCCGCCTGCCTGTGGGTTTATGGATCGTGCATGGTTTGAGTGGAGTAGTGAAATCGAGAGGGGGACCTTTGCACACAGTAGATGGATGAATTTCTTTCCGCAAAAGTTGTACTTAGATGATAGGATGATACGACGAGTATGGTCATTGGCTTATTGGCGTTTAATGGGAAATAGAATAAACGAGTTACGATTTTATAATGATCGAGCTATCTTTCTAGGGGTCATTCCCTTCTGCAACGATTGGATACAAACAATCATATTGACTGTGACCTAGAGAATACGTATCTTTATTGGCTTGAAGCTCAGCTAATAAAATGCAAACTAAGCATTTCCCAAGCGTCTTCCAAGCATTCTCCAAGACACAATGATACTTGATACGGTACAAATCCAAGAATGGCAAACAACAACATTAGAATTTAACGCAGTCTCCCATGCCCACAATTGACCTAACACAATCATGTGACGAGAACAGACTCCAAATTGGCTCTTTTACTTATCCATGGATGCCCGCATGTACAGTAAGCATCGACATAGGACGGAAGTATTGGACGATAAATTAATGGTGGAGATGCGTGGTGCGCACATAATTGCAAGGATGATGTTTTCCTGGACTTATTCGCTGGCCTTGCAGCGAGGTGGGATGGATTGGATAGGAGTGATAGGAGTGTGCGATGGGAACTGGGTAACGGTCTGGTGCCAGATTTTTTTTAATATGGGTGTTTACGATTATTTCAATGGGTGGTTGATGAGTAAAATTTTAGCACACTTTCAATAAAGACAGGTTTATCTTGACTAACTGCTTGCCGGTGACTCTCAACTGAATTGTTGTTGACGACAAGAAGATATACAAGTTTGACTTGATGGGCGAGCATAGCATACTGATAAAGTTTGCGATAAACCTCTGCTCCAGCCTCATTCGGAGGCTGAGAAATTGATTCTGGAAATCTTCTAAAGAACCTTCGAACTTTTGGAAATTGCGAACTAAGGTTGGACGGACTTTTTGATAGGGATCGTCAAGGGTTAATGAATTTAACAGAGGGGTAAAAGTAAAATTGCCTAACTGCTCGGCTGGTTTATTACGCATACAGCTCACTAGGTTCGCAATATCAAAACCCTGGAGAGAGCATTGGCCAGTTAATTGTAAACGGGTATCAATTTATGACAATTGGGACTTTAGTTGAGGAAAGGAGAAGGAGATTGATAGGATAAGACGGATCGAGATTGCAACGATCTATCGAAGGCTTGCGAGACGAATTGATCTTGGAGAGAGAAAAGTTAACACAAGCGGAAACACAAAGTTGAAAGCTTGAAGTGAGGAATTGAGGAATATGATGTTTTGATTACGAGGACGATTACTCTTCTTTGGTCTGCTCGAAACATTGAAGGCGAGAAGGACAAACAGAAGTAATTTACTGTGGCATAAGCGGAACTAAACAATTCAGCGACGAAGATATAATATCGAAATACATACACACCTACCTATCTTTCGTCCACCGGCTGTTGATATTCAACAGTCCTCGAGGAGGGATTTAGGGAGGTGATTTGCTGCTTTTCTTTTAGCTTTCAGCCATTAGGCCAAGAAAATCTGTGAGAGGGACTCGAGACAAAGTGCGGCTCCGGATTGGAACAACGTATCGAAAGTCGGTTCTTTATAGCTTGGGAGAGAAACTCGGAGAGGGACAAGCGCACTGGATGGAGAATATTGAGAGGAATGAGGGGAAGGAGGGGTCGTCGGCGGGGGAAAGAAAGGGGTTTGTGCCATTAGTTACGGTGGTGGACTTTCATCATGCGAGGTAAGCATTTCTGGGGGAGAGGTAGTGGGGGGATTGAGAACGAATGTGATGAACGTAAGGGTGGATGAGGCAGGGAAAACTGGCTGACATGAGTTTTGCTTAGAGGACCGGAAGTCGAATACTGGTTTGGGGCAGAAGAGGGGACCGATCCTGCGGTGGAAAATGAATGGCCTCTACTACCATTCATGGCTTTGAGTGATGGTGCGCATGCGTAAGTTGCTTTCCTCGCATTCTGCGAGCTCGAACGAAAAGATTTGGAACTGACGGGTAATTGAAATGGCAGATCAACAGAAGATTTCTCCTATTTTACACTTCTACGACCCGCGCGCGGAAATCTACCTCCAACATCCCTCTTCGGTATCTCCTGCACACAACAAATGGACGCCTCGATATTGATCAATCGCCCCGCGGAAGTCACACGATCGACGGTACAAAAGGCTGTGGTTGTGATTGCAGATTCTCCGCAATTCTTTGGAATGTTGAGGGAGAGATTGGGAGTCGTTACCAAAGCATGGTTTGCACAACGAGAGTTCACGGATACAGAGATATTGAAGAGGTTTCAAGAAAGTCTGGCGGAGGAAAAAAGTCGAGGAGAATTGGGGGACAGGGAAGAGTATCTAGGAATGAGTTTAAGGGAGTTGGTTAAGGAGTTTAAATGGCAAACTTTGGTGCTTTTCAAGTGTTGTTTGTTACAACCGAAGGTAATTCCCTCTTTCCTGGCGATTCATGGCGGATTTTAACTTGAGAGTAGATGTTATTCTTCGGTTCGAGGTGCGAGAGATTGTGCATGATGCAGTTCTCACTTATATCTCTCATACCGGGTCTGATACGAAATTTACAAGATTGTGCGGATCCGGAATTGGATGATTATAGGAAAAACCTTGTGAAACCGACGAGTTTGAAAACTAGCGATAGGAGTTCTTTGCTGAATTACATGGGATTGCCTTTGCAAATATTTGGCAAGGTAAACATCGATTTTCAAAAGTATATGAAGAAATTTACTAATTGTACGTTTAGGGAAGTCTTTTTGGCCCCTATACTCCTTTACAGCAACTTGATATATTAGCGGACTACGGCACAAAATCGTATATTGTTGGATCAACGAATTCTTTACTTTTACAACAGAGAGATCGATATAGCGATATTCTTATTAATCTAGACGACCTTACCATTAATATCACATCCGCATCACTAAGGTCTGCACTAACACTTTCTGCGGCCGATCGACGATGGATCGATTTCATTACTCAAACTGTCAATGATACTTGGGATGAATCCAATCCAAGCCGACCTAAAACTATGGGCTATGTCGGTTCTGAAGAGTTCATCCGATTGCAGTTTGAGGAATATCTCCTCTCTTTGATATCTTCCGTCAAATGCCATAACTACCTTGTAGTCAACGCACACAACCCCAGGGCGCAACTTCCACAGGTCGAAGGCGATCCTGCTCATGATTTTAGCATGGATTGGATCGACGCGTGGACGAGGAGTGAAAACTACGAAATTTGGAATAATCACACAGATTCGCATCTTTTTGATATCGTAGAACCTAAACATCCTTGTGCAGGTGGTCTTACAATTGATGATGTCCAAAGACGTATTGCTGAACAGGTTAAGGAAATGCATCTTGATGAAAGGTTCGCGGTAGGCAAGGAAGTCCTTGGCAGAAATCTAGCAGCGGGGAAGGAAAGAGCTAGTACTGTGTTCAATAAATTGTATTCAGATATGGAAGCCTATCGGGAAAGCCAGAGAAAGAGAAACGAGGAAGCGAGAATTGCGGCTGAGAAAGCGGCAACTGCAAGTGGGGCTTCGAGTCCAGTCAGCGTATCGGGATTTAGTGAACCAAAGACCCCTTCGGTGCAGAGTAGAGCGGGTGCATATATTGGGAGCTGGGGTACGTGGATGGGAGAGAAAAGGAAAGCTGGATGGGGAAGAAGCTCGGGGAGTCAAGAAAAGGTCCAGCAGGTTACGAATAATGGGAAGAGAAACTCCAGGGGTTTGTTTGGGAAGGAAAATATACAGGTTGTGGACACGAAAAATGGATTGGAGAGGAGTCCACTGAGTCCGAGAAATTCCCAGGGGGGGTACTCGCCAGTAGGGGAAAGGCCGAGGACGGCGGAGAGTTTTAAAGAAAGTATCTTTGATGCGGAGGCGGAGGAGAATGCAGACGGAAAGGCGGTGGTGGTAGAGAAGATTAGTGATGCGCCTGTGAGAATCGATAGTCCAGGACATCTGTCGGGGTTGCATGAGGGGGTGAGAGACCATGATGATAGTGATGATAGCGGTGAAGAGGAGAAGAAGACGGCCAAACCAACGTCCGTGTCTGTCGAACCAAATGTGTGGAACGGCGAAGGAAATCGGGAATCAGGTGAGGATAAACATGAGAGGGCAGAGAGAGTAGCACAGGCCATGCAGGAGGCGGTTGATTCTTCCATTCATTCGTAGGAATTTTATGGCTGATAGAACAGGTGGTGGTGTACTTTGGACTTTCATTTTTTTCTTGTTCCTTCTTATTTTGGATTGGATTGATTGACGACTTAGCGAAGTTTTTGTGCTGAGATATAAGATACAAAGAGAGGAGATCACGGGTGGAACGAGTGTCTTTGAATGGAGTGAGATGGGTGAACTGGATTGGAATTGGAATTGGATTGGGTAGGGAAAATTCAGGAATCGCAGGATCATACATACCACTTACCGTATTACCGCATATACAATACACGTATACATACATACAATGGAATATATTTAATGTTATTAGATTGCTTCCCCTTTTTTGGTGGCAAGTACACTGTCAGACAGAAACGGCACGCTACGATTGACCTAAATCCATCTCATCCAACTCCCACTCTCAACTCTCCTCTAAAACAGGCCCCTGATCTCCATACAAGGGATCTCGATCAAACCATTTCAAATCAGCAATTCCCCGAATCTTCGCCTCTTCTTCAGAACTTCCATCCCCGTAACACATATCCCATGTTTTACCTTTGGGATAAGAACCGATCATTTGGAAATCACCGGTGAGGTCTTCGAGGAGGTGGTGGGATATACCGGCGGGGATTATTATGACGTCGCCGGAGTTTACTGTGGTTTGGATCTTGGAGGAGGGGGTGTGGGTTGGGGTGCTGAAACCTTGGGAGGAAGGGAGGTTAGTGGATGTGTGGGGAGAGGAGAGGAGAGGAGAGGAGAGGAGAAGGGGAATGGTTACATAATTTTGCACTTCCGGAAAATATACAGAGAACCTCGTGGGTGCTGCTGTGGAAATGAGCGTGTGTGTACATGGTGTAGCGCCAGTGAGGAGTGACGATGTTGAGGGATTTGAGGTGGGACTCGATGAGGGAGGGGGGAGTGGAGGGGGGGATGCAGGAATGATAGATTAGGAGGGGGTGGGAGGGGTGAGGGTGGGGATGGATGGGGATGTGATGGCGGGTTGTGGTTAGATTTACGAGGGGGGTGAGCTTGAGAGGGAGGTGCATCTTTTTTTTTGAGATTTGAAAAGGGGTAGGTTGTGAGAGAGGGGCGGGCAAAGATGTATATGTTAGGTGGTGGATGAAGATCTTGATGGGTTAGGTTGTGTACCCCAGCAGATAGAGGACTTGGTGATGGAATGCGACAAATAATAAAGTGTGACAAAAATCAGGCGAATAATTGACTTTGCTTGCTTGAGGACTAGTATCTAGGTAATAGTAATGATGTCACTCTCGTTAAAGAAATTACAAATGAGTAGTACATTGGATCTACTATCTATACCTACTAAACCAAAACAATATCTGAAGTAGAATTGAGATATTAGAAGGTATCTACTCAGCGAAAGAAAAGATTGACTGGTGTAGAAGGGATGTAAAGATTTCTCTGGTAGTTCATCTAAAAGCCTACCTACTCGGGCTCGAGTGGGCTTTGGAATGAGGGGTAAAAGGAGGGGTCTGCTAATTTTGATAGGTATGTCAGATTGTGCTAGATCCTTGAACTTTCAGGATGTTCAGTAAAACATTGTATATATTTGTGAAGAGCTTGCTTTCTTTGAAGTTTCTAAGAATAGTAGATGCTATGTAATGTTGTGAATTGATGAAGTTGCTTGCTATGTATTGATCGTGTTATGTCTAATTAACTACCGGTACATCAATCTGTCAGTTTGCTTAGTCAACATTCTTATCGGTTATCAAGACCTTTGAAGTCTCGGACTTCGAGAGCTTTATCAATACAGAGTACAATTTGGCGCTTCGAATCTTAAACTCCTGGCCGTGTTTGACGCCTGCCGTAACTCCATAACCCTGTGTTTGGCGGTAAAATTCTTATAGCCTCAGGCATACTTGCATACTGCGTATAGAAAGTGCACGGCAGCCTGCTATCATACAACTGAATCACGAATTCATCCTTACTCAAGACTTCAAGGAAAAAGGGAAAAGGGAAACTTCGTACGCATTCACCCTTTTAACATCTACTCATATATTCTATTGGAGAGATTTAAGAGATCTGACCGTATATTATTGTACGGGTTCAACTTTCTAGCGTGTTCTTTCCCTCTAGTTCACATTGTGGGCAGTATACCCTTTAATAAATATCCTATACATCATCTTTCCAACACAACCACTTCGATTTACAACACTCTCGCCACAATCACAACCTCAGCCTCGACTTTCACTTCCACCTCGACAACTTCCAGGATCTGGAGAACCTTTTGCATCGTATTCTGTGATTTATCACAAAGGTGCTCATTTGATCATCTCCATTTTCATAATCTTACTTACAGTCCCGAACCTACATTCCTTCAAGCTGCTGGCTCAAATCCATCAGTTCCTCATACCAGTTTGAACCCATTTCAAAACATACGATCTTTTCTCTTTACCACTTCCATTGAACTTTACTCAAGATGACGGTCGCTACCAGGACGGTAGTCGTTATGCCTCCTGTCCCCAATCGGGAGGACTTAGATGCGACGTTCGTACTGGATCTTTTCTCTCTGCCACCTTCCCCTTCGACCTTACTTGATTCAATATGCTAATTACAAATTTCTGCGATTTAGATGGAAATATCTCGAGGCTGGAGTCTCAAAGGTCATGTTACAATTGGCAGATGGTGTCGATATGAATACTGTAGGTGCCACTCCATCTCTCTTCAGCTCTTATGCGCAATTACTGATTTGCTTTCTATCTATAGTATATGGGAGTATACACGTACGTATTCCAAGCACACACTCTGGCAGCATCATCTAACCTGAAATAGAGCTGTGCATAATTTCTGTACATCACAAAAGGCAGTCAGCAACCATGGCCCAGGAGTGATCGGAGGTGCGCATCGCGGAGGTGAGACCTTTTACCAATCCAAATTTTAACACATATATACTGATTCTGTATTTACAGCACACCTGCTCGGTGAAGATCTATACAAAAACCTCATCAAATACCTAACACAATATCTCAAGGAACTCGTTCTCGCCTCTAAGACACATAGCGACGAAGCTCTCCTTAGTTTCTATATTCGGGAATGGGATAGATACACGACAGCAGCAAAATATGTCAACCACTTGTTCCGATACCTTAATCGTCATTGGGTAAAGCGAGAAATGGACGAGGGAAAAAAGAACATCTACGATGTTTACACTCTACACCTTGTTCAATGGAGAGAAACTCTGTTCACAGCTG
This sequence comes from Botrytis tulipae, assembly GCA_004786125.1. NCBI lineage: Eukaryota > Fungi > Ascomycota > Leotiomycetes > Helotiales > Sclerotiniaceae > Botrytis > Botrytis tulipae. The sequence continues at coordinate 151,852 of PQXH01000017.1, forward strand.
TCCACTCAAAGGTTATGGATGCTGTTCTCAAGATGGTGGAGAGGCAAAGAAATGGCGAGACTATCGAGCATAATCAGATCAAGGCCATTGTTGATTCTTTTGTATCACTTGGGTTGGATGAATCGGATCCTACTAAATCGACCCTCGATGTATACCGTTTCCACTTTGAGAAGCCATTCTTAGAAGCCACCGAAGCCTTCTACAGAACCGAATCAAAAGAATTTGTCGCGGAAAATAGCATAGTAGAATACATGAAGAAGGCTGAAATTCGATTGGCAGAAGAGGAAGAGCGAGTTAGAATGTATCTGCACCAGGATATTATCATTCCATTGAAGAAAGCCTGCAACACTGCTCTTATTGCAGACCACTCCGTACTTCTTCGAGACGAGTTTCAGGTTCTTTTGGATAATGATCGATATGACGATATGGCACGCATGTACAACTTGCTGGCAAGAATTCCAGATGGTCTTGAACCACTCCGTACCAGATTCGAGGCTCATGTTCGCAATGCCGGTCTTGCATCAGTAGCAAAAGTCGCGAGTGAGGGTGATAAGCTCGAACCTAAGGTTTATGTGGATGCTCTTCTCGAGATTCACACACAATATTCAAGTCTTGTAAAACAAGCATTCAAGGACGAGCCTGAGTTTACTAGGTCTCTTGATAATGCATGCAAGGAGTTTGTGAACCGCAATAAAGTCTGCAAATCTGGGTCCAACAAATCCCCTGAATTGCTCGCCAAATATGCCGATTCGTTATTGAAGAAGAGTGCCAGTGGAGCTGAGGAGAGTGATATCGAGAACTCTCTGACTCAAATTATGACAGTTTTCAAGTATATTGAAGACAAGGATGTGTTCCAGAAGTTCTACTCGCGCATGCTTGCTCGTAGATTGGTCCACACCAGTTCTTCATCAGATGATGCTGAGACAAGCATGATCAGCAAGTTGAAGGAAGCATGTGGATTCGAATATACCAACAAGCTTCAACGTATGTTCCAGGACATTCAAATCTCGAAGGATTTGAACAGCGGCTTCAAGGAATTTGAGGGAGGAATCTTTACTGGAGGCGAAGAAAAGCCAATCGATGCTAGCTACTCGATTCTGGGTACGGGTATGTGGCCCTTGAATCCACCAAATACAGATTTCACCCCGCCCGTGGAGATTTCCAAGGCCTATGAGCGTTTCCAAAATTTCTACAACCAGAAGCACAGTGGTAGAAAACTCACGTGGCTTTGGCAACTGTGCAAGGGTGAAATCAAGGCCAACTATTGTAAAAACCAAAAGACTCCATATACTTTCCAGGTTTCGACTTATCAAATGGCCATCCTTTTGCTGTTCAACGAGAGTGATAAGAATAGCTATGAAGATATCGCCAAGGCAACTCAGTTACAGGCTGATATCCTTGATCCCACCCTTGGTATTTTCTTAAAATCCAAGGTCCTCACTATGACCCCAGCAGACGACAAGCCAGGACCTGGCAAAACCTTCAACTTGAACTATGATTTCAAGAGCAAGAAGATTCGTGTCAATCTTAATATCGCTATCAAGTCGGAGCAAAAGCAAGAAGTTGATGAGACTCACAAGACTATTGAGGAAGATAGAAAGTTGCTCATGCAGGTATGTAGAAATCACTTGTGTAGTGTAGATGAACACCCACTAACTTATCTTTTAGTCTGCCATTGTTCGTATCATGAAGGCACGAAAGAAGATGAAGCACAGCGTTCTTGTTGCCGAAACCATCAGTCAGATTCGCAGCCGATTCTCACCAAAGGTTCCAGATATCAAGAAGTGTATTGATATCTTGCTGGAGAAAGAATACCTAGAGCGACTTGATGATGATGAGCTCGGGTACCTTGCATGATCCATAAACTTTTTATTTTAACAGAATCTCTTGCATTAGGGATTCACGATGGATGACCTTTTATGAATTGGCGGATTATTGAAGTTGATTATAAAAGTTACCAGCCCATACTTAAGATCTGGGGAGAGGAACTGGTAGTAATTACCTGCTGGCCACCCTTTGATCATAGTCAATGGATGAAGGGGCAATAATCAGGCGTATTGATGCATATTTTTTTATCGTTTTCATTCGTTGTGTTACTGGTGCCACTTTTGACCAATTCTTTGGGACATTTCTGGGAGGGAGGGAGGAGTTGCGAGAAAGCTATTGGTTGTTTGTTGTGAAAACACAGTCATGTGTTTTACAATCAAGGTTTCTTTTTTTGTCTTTTTCTTTTTTTGATACCGCGGATACCTAACTCACAACTTCGCACATCACTTCAAGAAGATTTAGTTCTCTAGATGAGAAGGAGATACTTATACGGGATGGGCCGGTGATGGGACATGGGAGGGAGTGGAGGTAGGAAAGAAGTTGAGGGGAAATAAAGGGCAGAATGTAACATATCGCAATTGGTCATTGGGTGCATATCATGACTAAAACGAATGAATGGCTTGAGGATTGGATGTGATGTGATGGTGAATGGGCGGGCGGGCTTGATCACAATTGGGATGGAAAATCAAGTACGGCTAAGTAAGGGAGCATAAATGGGAAAAATTGAGCCGGCATAGAAGTGTGCATGAATGAATGATACAGGTGTTCAAAGTAAAAGAAAACATCAGTCAGCGAGTTACAGCGAGTTACAGCGAGAATCAGTTAATGTTACCTACCTACCTATATATATTACTTGTGTATTAAATGAGTAGGTTTGTGAGTGGAATGTGAATGGATGCATTGATGAATGATGTAGGTACTTGAGTCTTTTGTGGTTTGGGTGGTGGGGAGTGGAGGTCAGAGGTTGAGGGGATGTGCCAAATTATGGAGTTATAGTGTTGATTTTTTGTGAAGGCTTTTTGGAGTAGTTACGGGGTTGTTGGGTGGTGTGGAAAGAAGGTGAGAAGAGGAAAGGAGAAGGAGGGAGAGGATATGTAGGTAGGGGGAGGGGGAGGCGTGGGTTGATGAATGTTGGAGGAGGGGGAGAAGGAGAAGGTAGGATTTTAGCTTGTAGGATTTTAGCTTGGGAGGGGGAGGGTAGGGGGTGAAAGGTGGTGAGGTGGTGGAGTAGTGGGGGAGGAGAATGGGGAGGAGAAAGTGGAGATGAGGTATTGATAGGGTAGATGGTGGAGTAAGTCAAGGTAAGGTGAAAAGGCTGGGGTTGTGTAGGATGGGATGGGATGGGATGGGATATGAGTCTTGTTTTGATGGTGTGGGAAGGGGAGGAAGTTGGTGAGATTTTAAAATTGGTCTTGAACTTGAATTTGGATGAAGATTGGAGATGGGTGATTGGAGATGGGTGATGGGAGATGGGTGATGGATGAGAATGTAAGTAGTAGGGGGTGGGGTTGGGGGGAAGCTTAGAGTATAGGTTGATAGATTGATATGCTTGTGAATACAATATAGCCAGAGGAGGAAAAACAGAATGAGATGAGATGAGAGGAGAGAGAAGCGAGATGTGTGGGAGGTAGATATTGGTTTGGGTTAGAGTGAGAGTGAGGGTAAATAATGGATTAGAAAATAAGATCAAAGGAGGAATGTGAAATATTTATATACTGCTATCTATATTAGATGAGTTTGTAAGTTTTATGGAATTATAGGGTTGTAGAGGAGAAGCAATGGCATGAAGCGGAAGCTGAATGGGGAGGGAAGAGAAGAGAAGGGAAGAGAAGAGATAGTATGGAGATATTTATGTGGAGTGATCGAATGAATATCTAGTAGATGAGTCTGGTCTATTAAATTGGATTTATGATTGGAAGTTTCATCTATGATTCTTGTAATTAGATATTCGAGGTATCTGAGGTGTCTAAGTGTAAAGCTTTTCTTAATGGGAAATTTGCATGGGTTGTACGTATATTGATCTGGATTATTCTTTTGGTTGGAGAGGAGAGGGGAAGGGAGGGGAGGGGAGGGGAGGGGAGGAGAGGAGAGGAGAGGAGAGGATAGGAGAGGAGATGAGATGGGGAGATGAGAATTTAATCATATGTCAGTAGGTAAAGTAGGTGAGTATTTTAATGAGGTTATGAGATGAGATGGGGGAATCAAATTTATGATGATGGCATAGTTAGCTAGCTAGCTAGATAGGTATATATGTATGGATGTATGTTTGTTTGTTTTATCAATGAGATGATTATTTGGAATATGCGATTTGATATTTTCTTTTTTCCTTAAAAATACTATTTATATATATAAATTTTAAATGTATAAGTGTGTGTGTGTGTATATCAAAGTACTCATCTAGGTAGTAAAATTACACACCTTACTCTCAGAATCAGATAATAGCTATCCACCTAGCTAGCTAGCTACCACTATACCGGTATAGATTGAATCATACTCCTACTACCTACCCACCACACATACAGCCTCACGAATCCACACACAAAGAAATCAAGTGCATAGCTAATTACAATATGATAATATACATCACGATATCCCTTGCACCAGCGCGCGTGCAGGGCAAAAAAGTTCCGCCTCGACGTCAAAGCGTTCGTAACCTTAGCACGGTACGTACCGAGATGAAAGTGTCAGGGGATGGTGGACGCTAGAGACGGCTGGATATGACAAGCGAGGAGAGTTTCGCGTGGCACTGGGATTGGGGGGTGGGTGTGAGGAGTTGGGTTAGGTTGGTCAGGGGAGGGGAATGGGAATGGTGAGGTGAGGTGGAAAGGATAGGTGGAGGGGTGGTTGCTATAAATAAATTGATTAGGGAAATGGAGGAAATGAATGAATGAATGAGTGAATGAATGAATAGGGTTTGGATGTTGTGGTGTGATTGTGATTGTGGTTTGGGTGGTGAGGTGAGGTAATGTGATGCGACGTGAGGTTAAGTGAAGTTGTTGCGGAGTGGGGGATGGTGTGGCATGGTATGAGATTTGATGAGATGGGGATGGACATGTGGATTGGATGCGGATGTTGATGAAATGAAGTTGTGGAAGCGCTGTTTCTTTTGTTGGAAATGGCTGAATGGGCCGTGAAGGAGTAAACGCCGTGTCATGTCGTGTCGTGTCGTATTGTATTCGTGTTGTGGAGGCAGAAGAGGCGTTTGGGAGGCGAGAGTTGAGTGTACGTAGGTAGTCTTTTTTTTTTGTTTCCTTGCATCTATTTGTTTATTTATATAATAAGATAGATAAAGTGAATGCGAGGCCCGAGAGAATGGGTGTGAGTTTGATTTGATTGTGATTGTGATTGTGATTATTATAGATTTTGGATAGTGAGTGAGTGAGTGTATTTGGTTAAGATGAATATTGAATTCTTTAGAGGTACTGTACCTTATTTGGATAGGTAGGTATGAATAGAGTAAGTGATTGATTGAATGAATGATTGTCTTACGAGGACCTTATTAAACTATGTATGTAGTATTGTATCTACTACTTACTATTTACTACTTACTACTTAGATATACTTATAAATACATGTGGCGATTAATAACCATCTCTTGATCTGGTCTTCACACGTGGATAAATGGCGATGAACAGATGTGAAATAAGGGGATCCATTCGATTCGATCCGATTCGATCTGAATCTGAATCTCCTTGAAGGGTTCTGGTGGTCATACAAGACAAGACACGACAAGAAATGTGAAAGAGAATGTGAATCCCGAGTTTCATGAAACCGACGTTTAGTTTTACATTGTACATTCATGCTTTCTCCTTGGGTCTAGCGGTAGAGAAGAAAGGAGGTAGGGACCCTTTTTATTAGGTACACCGGTGGTACCTAGATTGTTATTATCCCATGTTTTTCCATGTTTGAGAGGAAATGAAATTCAATTGACATGAAATCAAATGCATAATAATGATCCCCATTTCCCTCAAACCCTCACACAGTTAGGGATAAATGATGATGAACACTTTAGGTTGCGAGTAAAGTGGAAATCATCACCAAGTGGATGGGCACGATGGGGTAACTTGGGTCGATGGAGGAAATTTGGGTAAAATTGGGTCGAGATTTGGTAAGAGAGGAAGATCAATTGAGAAGCTTGGGGCGGTTGGTGGGTGATGAGGCATTGCGGCCACGAGGGTGATGGGGTTTCGAAGCGTGGGAGGAGAGGGAGAAGGAGAAGGAGAGTTTATAGTAGAGATTGAGATAGATATTATAGATTTATAGATATATGGATGTATGGATGTATGGATATATGGATGTATGGATATATAGATGTATAGATGTATGGATGTATGGATGTATGGATGTATGGATGTATGGATGTATGGATGTATAGATATATGAATGTATGGATGTATAGATGTATGAATGTATGAATGTATGGATGTATGAATGTATAGATGTATGGATATATGAATGTATGGATTTACTATGGGTGATTTTGATTTAGATGAGATCTAGATGGATCCCCTACTTGGGTAGAGATGTTTTGGTTGAGGGGTTGAAATGCTGATTTAGATTGATTGATTGATTTGATTTGATTGATTGATTGATTGATTGATTGATTACTAGGGAGGTGGATAAGTATCTTAGATATTGGTGATTATTGATCTCTGCTTTGTTTAAATCTCACGGATATGAGAATTGTAAAGAAAGATAATATATATAATAATCAAGTAACTATACATAACCTAACGAGAAGATATAAATATACATTCACACATACACATGCCCACATACATATGACTTACATCCGCACCGGTAGTACAACATATCCTAGAAAGAGGTATCCCTAGCACTTCTAATACTATACTACCCGTCCGTACCTTGTGCGTGTGCCGCACGATATAGATAGATACCTAGATAGCACACAGACTTTGTTTGAGTGAGATTTGACTTTATTTGATGAGAATGAATGAGGGAGGAAGGGAAAGTTAGCGACTTGAAATCCAATATCGTGAGATGATGGTATTTTGTAGGGACTATACTGTGCCTTATTGAAGGGATGATCTTTAGTTAGATATAGATGTTTTTTAATAGTTATCTGCCTATGTTATTATATCTAGTACTATATATGCATGCAGCTATTCTCGCTTGTATGTGTGGAATTTGATATTGAAGCAAAGGCAGATAGATATATATCTAGGTAGGCACTCGGATAGTATATCAAAACTGACCAACAGACGAGCTCTCGAATGTGATATACTATTCAAAACCTAATGGTCGCCTTCTCGTCGATTATTGAGGTTATCAGAGTTATTTGTATAGTTATCAACATCATCATCAATCAAGTGATTCTCCTCATACTTCACTTTGACTACCTACCTTCATACCTCTCTTACATCTACCTACCCTCTATCTAGGTATTCAATCATCCTCCTCTCAATTGAATGAAAATTTGATAAAATTTCCGAATCATTGCAGATCTACTTACAAGGCGGGCTGGCTGGTGACTTTGGATCATTAATATACTCGTAATAAACACCCAAGTACCCTGCCTCGAGCCTGCCTACCTAGCTTACATTCAATATATCCCTGATACTTTATTTACATAAGGTTGCGTTACTTGACTACTGTTGATATCAAGCTGGAGCTCAAACTTGTAACTAGAAATTTTCATCATCATCATCATCATCATCATATTAGGAATACGTAGTATTGTACTCAGGTTCATCCATTCATCCATTCATCCATCCATTCATTCATTCTTCCATCCCGTCATCCATCATCCCATCATATAAGATAGAATACTAGGAAAGCATTAATATCATCTGGCTTTTTATGCCATAGATACTATATCTCAATCTTTCCCTAGTAGCCACCATTCTTGTCTGAGCCGCAGCACAGCAAAAAGAGAGCAACCTTCACCTTCCTTACCTTGATGTATCATAATCATACGCCTTTCGTTGAGCTAAGACCATCAATCCATCCATCAACTCTAAATTATCTACCGTATCTCATTGATTCGAGTCCACACCCACCATCGTCAGACAATCAATTAAACCAACCTCTCTCCTCTCTCGCCCCCTGCTCATCTGTTGATATAATTCTCCATTCTCTTGATCTACAAACACTCACCAAGCAAAGATCTCGTACCTAGCATATCTTCAAACCTCAATTGATTAACCGTTCAGAGATTATATAAGATCATACGAAACAAACAAAAATCTTCAAACAATAAGCTTTGTTCGCTATCAAAGACCCGACCTCCCAAAAAAAACGAGGGAGAAGAAAAAAAAAAATCATTATTGAGCTTGCCTCGGGTGATTTCTGTCTCACTAACAACTTCAACCATCCGCTTTACTGAGTGGGTTGTGGAGACTCGGTACTGTCCTTGACGGCATTTCGATACTACAGTATATCCTCTTCACGTCTATTTTCGTCACAACCTCAACTATCATCGATCAATCTTATTCGCATTGTCTAGAGCTGCCTCACGATTTATACTTACGATAATCCCGAGTCGAATAATCCTTGTCCGAACATTCCCATTTTCAACAATACCATTGCACGGATTGGATTTGATAGCCTCGTGAAATCGTGTTGGATATTGAAGTTGGACTGGGACTAGGACGGGACGGAGACTACGCATAACGTCACACCTCAATTAATAAGTGACGACACAACTCTTGCAAACGATCCGCGAATAAGTATATAAAGCATAAGGACAACCATCGTCGCGATTCTATTCATCGAAGCATTTAAAGGGAAAGGCGGGGGCTGCCGAAGCAGCCAGCCAGGTGAAGCAGGATGGGTGCTTGTATGAGCTCGAATGTGGAGGACACGGAACAGAGAAAGAGGAGTCAAATGATTGATAAGAAGCTGGAAGAGGATTCGAAAAGACTTCGAAGAGAATGCAAAATCCTTCTACTAGGTGAATATTTAAAATTCATTTCAAGATCTCAAGGACAAAGGCAAGACTTGTTCAATGCTAACATTCATCGCAACAGGCTCGGGCGAGAGTGGTAAATCAACCATAGTCAAGCAGATGAAAATCATACACCAAAATGGCTACACCATTGATGAGTTGGCGTTGTACCGATTAACGATCTACAAGAATTTGATTGATTGTGCAAAGGCGTTGGTTGGTGCAATGCGACAGATGGAGATTGAGCCAGAAAACCCAGCGAACAAGGAATACGGCTCATTTTTGTTGGAGTATATTGTCGACCCTGATCCTCATACACCACTTAATCCTCGAGTTGGCACGGCTGTGGCATCATTCTGGAAGGATGGGCACATTGATCTTTTATTGGCTCGGCAGAGTGAATTCTATTTAATGGATTCAGCACCATAGTGCGTACCCCATATTTTCCATGTATCGACAATGATACTAACCTACTATAGTTTCTTCGAAGAGGCCGGAAGGATTGCAGCACACAATTATATTCCTACCGAGGCCGATGTTTTGAGGGCTAGAACAAAAACAACCGGTATTTACGAGACAAGATTCACCATGGGCTCTTTGAGTATTCAGTCAGTATAACATGCCTGCTTTAAACACTTGATACTGACTTCATGATAGTATGTTTGATGTTGGTGGCCAAAGAAGTGAGAGAAAGAAGTGGATTCATTGTTTCGAGAATGTAACTTCAATTATATTTTGCGTTGCGTTAAGTGAATATGATCAGGTTCTTTTAGAGGAGAGTAATCAGGTAAGAATTCTCCTCTAGTATCTTATAACAATTCTAACATTACACCAGAATCGTATGATGGAGAGTCTCGTCTTATTCGACTCGGTTGTTAACTCAAGATGGTTCATGCGTACCAGTATCATTCTCTTTCTCAACAAGGTTGATTTGTTCAAACAAAAACTTGGTCGATCACCTCTCGAAACTTACTTCCCAGATTATTCTGGTGGAAACGACTTGAATAGAGCAGCAAAGTATCTACTTTGGAGATTCAATCAGGTTAATAGAGCCCATCTGAATCTATATCCACAGTAAGTCTTCTTTGACTGACCATTGAAACGGAACCTCTAACATTCAATAGTCTCACACAAGCTACTGATACTTCGAATATTCGACTGGTGTTCGCTGCCGTTAAAGAGACCATATTACAAAATGCTCTCAAAGACTCGGGCATACTCTAATCTGATAAGAGTATAGCTCATGATGAATAATGTCTTAATTTATATAATCCATTTGATAGTGACTGGAAACTGGCGTTTGGTTTAGGAGTTTTAGGGAAGGATGTGTGACAAAGATTACAAGGTGTATGCTGCACGATCTGGGCTTGGATGACTGGAAGGGGGTGGCATTGCACGAACAATGACTTCTATGTCGTTATTAGGTTGGCGGGATGAGGGTACTACATCCATGACTTTTACATATGTGCGGGATTACATATTGCAATTGTGAGGAGTTCAAGGGCCAAATGGTCTATGGGAAATCGATTGATTGGTATTTGGGAAAAATCCGGACGAAATGGGTAGGTGGTCTGGGTTCAGCGTCTTAGCATTTGCAGGTTTACAATAAGGATACTGTCATATTGAGGGAAGGGGAAGGGGGAGGGGGTGAAAGATGGATTCGAAATTACCATGACAGTGTAGAAAGTTGATAGCCGGCGATCATATCAGTTCAGTGTCGATTATTTTGACACATGGATGAACAGTAATTACTGAAAAGATTCTACGATAACCATTCATTATGTCATAATGTGACGAGGGGTTGATGGGAGAATTCGCGTGAGTGATGATTAAGCGTAACACACATGAATACGAAGTAATCTAATAATGTCACGACATATTTGTGATGTGTATTCTACTTGGTAGTTCTGATACATGTTTATATAGATGTTACTGATAATTCACATTTTACTCAACGTAATATGACTGTACACGGGGTCCGCAGGACTTGGGAATTGGGCTTGAAGCTGGGGAGAGGAGGGTGAAGTTTGGAATTGTTGGGATGGAGAGATCGAGGGATACACTTGAGATTTGAGGATCCGAGATTCGGAAGATGTGCAGTATGTTATGTATCTTGGATGTTCTTAGCAGGTATCATGTGAAGGCGATAGAGTTTATGGCGTTTGTGAATACCCCGCTATGGAGAGAGCAAGAGAGATGTTTATAGGTAGCTTGAGCATAGTATATGTACGTTGGATATCTGGATGGCTGGATGGATGGCTGGATGGATGGATGGCTGGATGGATGGATAGATTGATGGATAGATAGATGAATACAGAATATCTACCTGTGTACTGCCTGATGCGGATTACATACTGTGCAGATGGAAAACAACAGTTGGGATATCGTCATAAACATGCCATTTCAAATACGTACGATGAACAGTTGTGCTCTGGGAGAAAACCGGGAAATGGTGATGCTTTGAACCCCACACTCATACATCCTTCGCACATACTCGAGGACATACTTCGTAGATAGTTTTGTTTTAGCACGATGTATAAAGTATTGGGTTTGCTTTGCTTTGCATGCGTGTAGCTCGTTATGGTGGGGCGCTGCGAGTTTGATTGGTATAGACAGTTTTTGTGGAGATGGTTAGCTTGGGAGGGAGAGGCCCTTGTTGTTACTCAGGCTCGTGGTAGGTAGACTCGAGGTTGGGTGGGATCGTATGTTTTTCTTTCGAGGGATGGAAATGTCCGGGAAGATATCCAGATTCCAGATGAAGCTATGGTGGGGAGGATTTCCAGGAAGGAGCTACCTAGGTACTTGTGAATCGGGGATATTCATATCAATGAGCTTCTTTCCGAATATACGAGAACTAGGTACCTACCTATCTACCTATCTACCTATATATCTATCGTTTCTTCTGCTTGTTTGTCTGTCTGTCTGTTTGTTATAATATAATATAACTTATATAACTTACACCACGAATCTTCTCTATTCATCAGAGAAGATCGGTTTAGGAATATCTCTTACCTGACTTGCATACATACTAGGTACATACATATAGTACATTAATTCGAATCACCTGTCACTCCAAGCACACTCGCATCCCCCGCAATCAGAATTACCTGAGCTGGACCCGATCTGTGGTTAACCCCGCATCCATATCAACGAACGAGCATTCACCACATACATTGACAATACTTACATACATACATACATACCCAATCGCCTGAACAGATAGTTTTTATTCAAATTCTCCCTCAAGTTCTCATAACCTTTTCTTTCTCATCTCTTGTTTTTCAATAACTCGGCACATCTACGTATTGAAAAGCGTCACGAAGACTGTACAGGTTCAGATTCAAGATGGCAACTTCAACTAGAGAAAGACGTCCCTCTACAGGTGCTCCAATTAGTGAGCTTCAAGGTCCTGTTGGTCCTGCTGGCGTTACAAGACCTAAACATAAGCGTACCTTTACCGGTTTTGGTGCTGGGGAAATCAAAAGTGTAGAAGGTATGATATATTTCTTTGGTTCTGCCGATACCTTTCTCATTTCGATGTCGTATAGAGATTCACGCTAATCATTTGCTTTATCTGCATAGCATCGATCCCTGAACCTCAACGAGAAGCATGGAAGAAATATACTGCTAAAGGATTTGAGACCAAGGAGGACTTTGAGAAGGAAGTCGTTCGACATGTTGAAACTACCTTGGCTCGTAGTATGTTCAACTGTGATGAAACTGCTGCGTATGCCGCGGCCAGTTTGGCTTTCAGAGATAAATTGATTACGGCGTGGAATCGTACTCAACAGAGACAAACTTTTGCTGATGGCAAGCGTGTGTACTACTTGAGTTTGGAGTTTTTGATGGGCAGAGCGCTCGACAATGCTATGTTGAATGTTGGGTTGAAGAATGTTGCTAAAGGTATGTTGGATTACTTGTGAGGATGTTCAAGAAGTGTAATTTCTGACTTTTTCTTCAGAGGGTCTTTCGGATCTTGGTTTCAGAATCGAAGATATCATCAACCAAGAGCATGACGCTGCTCTTGGTAATGGTGGTCTTGGTCGATTGGCAGCTTGTTTCCTGGATTCTCTTGCTTCCTTGAGCTATCCAGCATGGGGTTATGGTTTGAGATATAGATATGGTATCTTCAAGCAAGAAATTGTAGATGGATATCAAGTCGAAGTCCCAGATTACTGGCTTGACTTCAACCCTTGGGAATTCCCTAGACATGATATTGTTGTTGATGTAAGTTTGCCTTCGCCCAGATGTTATTTCGTGTAGAGCTAATGATTTTTAGATCCAATTTTATGGCCATGTCAGAAAGTATCAAGATGAACAGGGAGTATCGAAGACTGTATGGGAGGGCGGAGAAATTGTCAAGGCCGTAGCCTACGATGTTCCAATCCCAGGTTATGATACACCCGCTACCAATAACTTACGTCTTTGGTCTAGCAAGGCTGCTAGCGGTGAATTCGACTTCCAGAAGTTCAACAGTGGTGACTATGAAAGTTCAGTGGCCGATCAACAACGTGCCGAGACTATCAGTGCTGTTTTATATCCTAACGATAATCTCGAGCGTGGAAAGGAGCTTCGTTTGAAGCAACAATACTTCTGGGTTGCTGCATCATTATATGATATTGTTCGTCGATTCAAGAAGTCTAAGCGTGCTTGGAAGGAATTCCCAGAACAAGTCGCCATTCAGTTGAATGACACTCATCCAACTCTTGCTGTTGTTGAACTTCAACGTGTTCTTGTTGATCTTGAAGGTCTTGAGTGGGACGAGGCATGGGGAATTGTCACCAAGACTTTTGGTTACACAAATCACACTGTTCTTCCCGAAGCTCTCGAAAAGTGGTCCGTTCCTCTTTTCCAGAACTTACTCCCCAGACATCTTCAAATTATTTACGAAATCAACTTGTTCTTCTTGCAAACCGTGGAGCGTAAGTTCCCTGGTGAGAGAGATCTCCTCGGCCGAGTCTCGATCATCGAAGAATCTCAACCAAAGATGGTTCGCATGGCTTTCTTGGCTATCGTTGGTTCCCACAAGGTTAACGGTGTGGCTGAACTTCACTCTGATTTAATCAAGACCACTATCTTCAAGGATTTTGTCAAGATCTTCGGCCCTGATAAGTTCACTAATGTTACCAATGGTATCACACCTAGAAGATGGCTTCACCAAGCCAACCCTAGATTGTCTGAGTTGATTGCCAGCAAGCTTGGTGGTTATGAGTTCCTCAAGGATCTTACTCTTCTGAGCAAGCTCGAAGCATTCGCTGATGATAAGGCTTTCAAGAAGGAGTGGCAGGAAATCAAGTATGCGAACAAAGTTCGCTTAGCAAAACACATCAAGACGACTACTGATGTCACCGTCAATCCAGCTGCCTTGTTTGATATTCAAGTCAAGCGTATACATGAGTATAAGCGTCAACAGATGAACATCTTTGGTGTCATTCACAGATACTTGACTATCAAAGCTATGAGTCCAGAAGAGCGCAAAAAGCTGGCACCTCGTGTTTCGATCTTTGGTGGAAAAGCTGCTCCAGGCTACTGGATGGCAAAGACTATCATTCATCTTATCAATAGCGTTGGCTCTGTTGTTAACAATGACAAAGACGTCGGGGATCTCCTGAAGGTTATTTTCTTGGAAGATTACAATGTATCCAAGGCCGAGATGATTTGCCCGGCAAGTGATATCAGTGAACACATCTCGACAGCAGGTACAGAAGCCAGTGGAACCTCAAACATGAAGTTCGTGTTGAACGGTGGATTGATTATTGGTACCTGCGACGGTGCTAATGTAAGTTTATCCCTTATTTTATTTATCGCGCACCTCGCTAATTAAACTTCAGATCGAAATTACTCGTGAGATCGGAGAGAACAACATTTTCCTCTTTGGTAACTTAGCTGAGGATGTTGATGACCTTCGTCATGCTCACACTTACGGCTCTACTCAACTTGACCCTGACCTTAAGAAGGTCTTTGAGGCTATTCAAAAGGGTACTTTCGGGGATGCTAATGCATTCGGTGCTCTCGTTGGTGCTATTAAAGATCATGGTGATTACTATCTCGTTTCCGATGATTTCAACAGCTACAACCAAACTCAAGCTTTGGTGGATGAAGCATATAAGAATCAAGATGAGTGGACTACAAAGACTATTACTAGTGTGGCTAGAATGGGTTTCTTCAGTAGTGATAGATGTATTAATGAGTATGCTGAGTCGATTTGGAATATTGAACCATTGGCTGCTGGGAAGGGGGAAGAGGCGTAGGTAGAAATGATATAAGGGCGTTAAGGATGATGGATGATGGAGAGCATGCCTGAATGGCTGTTCAGGCGGACATGATTTGGGGGCAAAAAGATGGTTACGATGATAATGATGGATGGGAGGGGAAATAAGTATACGAAATAATGTGCTACGATACGATGCATTAAGTCGTGACTAGTTTCTATTGATGAACGACATTCCTAGCTACCTATTACCTACTTCCTATTCAACTGAAAGGCCGTGTCTGCCTATCTTAAGTGAGTAAACAGAGAATAGTGACAGTTCTGCTCAACTGTGACTTGGCTATGTGTCTAGCAACTAGCTTCATGACCTCGTGAATGAAAGTGCTGCGAGGCTAGATGTGTAGAAGAACTCCACTGGGTGCCAAACGCTGACATTTGGAGAGCTTATTACTGGAGCCAAGGCAATCTGTTTGAGTCAAGAAATTACAAGAAATGGTTACATTAGATCTCATTCGAGTGGAGTTGCGCAACACCAATCGAGAAGTCTCGTGACGCTTACCCCTCATTTCGTCGCTATCCCCCGCACCTTCCCGTCTGTACTAGGTAGGTATGCAAGACAACGTAGTAGGTGTAGAAAGCTTGTCTCTCTTGTCGATCGGTTGATCGGCTGAGGATATGAGTGATTATTTACCTAGGTCGGTAGGTTTATCTGCTCAATTTGTTTGTACATGCCTTTTTACTTTTCACTATTTGCTTTGATTGAGAGGTTGTTGTCTAATCAAGAGATTAGAATTATCACTCATCAATATTTCATTTCCCTGCTCCTCCTAAAGCTACCGAAAGAAGAAGAAGAAACAAAATGTCCGAACCCCCCATCCTCGGCACCCGACTCCAAAACAAAGTCGCGATTGTCACCGGCGGCGGCTCGGGCTTCGGCGCAGGCATCGCGCGCCGCTTTGCGGAAGAAGGATGTAAAGTGATGATTGCGGATATTGATGCGGTGGGTGGCGAGCGCGTGGCGAGTGCGTGGCCGCAGAGTATGGCGTTTGTGAAGATGGATGTGACGCGCGAGGAGGAGTGGGAGGGGTTGTGTAGGGGAGTGGTGGAGAGGTGGGGGAGAGTCGATGTTTGTGTTAATAATGCGGGGGGGAGTTATAGGAATAAGGTATGTATGTGGATGGGGAGGGAGAGAGGGGAGCTGGAGATGGAGGGGTGGAGAGATGAGTATGTGGAATGAGAGAAACTGACTTTGTGTCTTGTGAATCTAGCCAACGTTGGATGTCACCGAAGATGAATTCGATAGGGTTTTTAATCTGAATGTTAAATCTATCTTCTTTGCGACGAAACATTTTATTCCACATGTTGTTAATCACGGAGAGGGTGGATCGATGATCAATATCGCGTCGATTGGGGCTACGAGACCTCGTCCGGGTCTGGTTTGGTATAATGCTAGTAAAGGCGCTGTTGTTAATGTTAGTATTTCTTTTATTCCATGATCGTAGTTGTTTCTGCTAATATGCAGTTTTGATATAGGCTACGAAAGGACTCGCGGCAGAATATGGATCTAAAAATATCCGAGTCAATTCGATTTGTCCTCTTCTTGCTGGTACAGGGCTGTATGTATCACATCATATCTTATCTCATTTCATCTTGACTCGATAATCCATAAGAGAGGAGGCTAACATGAAGCAGTTTCTCGACATTTACGGGTGTAGAGGATACGCCGGAGAATCGTGACAAATTTCTCTTCAATGTGCCGTTGGGACGACTGTGTACGCCGGAAGATGTGGCGAATTATTGTTTGTTCCTGGCGAGTGATGAGGCGAGGTTTATTACCGGGACTTGTTTGGAGGTTGATGGAGGGAGAGGGATTTCTTGAGGGAGAGGGGGAGGAGATGGGGAGGAGGGTATCTTTTGGGGAAGGGAGAGGGTTGATGCAATGAGATGGTAACCTAAATGAAAACGGGAATGGAATCAGATATTATTGCTGATATTGATATTCATTTCTATGCTCTCAATGAAAACCACGAAGATATCAGAATTCGATCTTGAATGACGATTCTGGTTTCTAGTTTCTTGTGAAGCCGCTTGATCACATTATAGACGATAAAAGTAGTACAGGAAGTATCTCTTGAAAACCACACTACCTCCCTAATCCCTCAAAAGTTACAACTGATCCAGATATCATATCCTCATGATCATGTAAATACCACCTTGTCATCTTTAGATCCGAGGACCTAGGTACTTGCCAATTATTTGATCATATTTCTGTTTTTTTCTTTTTTCTTTTTTTAGCTGAATGTAAACTGGTAGGTAGTAGTTGTGTTGATATGGTAAACCCCTCATTTATGTATGTAATTTTATGTACGTATGTATGCAAGTACCTAAGTATGTAAATAAGTATGTAAATAATACAAAGACCATCACACGCCTACCTGTCTGCCAACAAACGCCCGCAGCGCAAATCTTTTCCGAAAGGGATGGCTGCTGTGTTGTTGATGTGTTAGGTTGGGTTGGATTGGGTTAGGTTGAATTGGATTAGGTTGAATTGGGGTTCAGCTGGCTTGTATGGTGTTTAGCTATGGAGTGTGGTATGTATGTGTTTGACAAAGAAGTAAGTGGGAATGAGGGTGGGTGGCTCGGGTGGGTTGGAGGATGTGAAATGTGAGATGTGAGATGTGAGATTAGCGAGGAGGGGTAACCTTAGGGTGTCTGGGTGTGCTGTGGAATGAATGGATGGATGGATGGATGGATAATGATAAATGGATAACGGATAATGGACCCCGCATTTCTTTACGTTACTTTGCGTTACTTTTCTTTTCTTTTCTTTTCTTTCTTTCTTCAGGAGGGGCTGAGAGAGGGGAGGGGAGGGGAAGAAGGAAGGCCATGGGATTGATTGGCATGTGCATCCGAGATGGGGGGTTTATTATTTAAGCCTTATATGTAGCTACTTATTTCTGCCAGTAGAACTCCCATTTTCCAATTTCTGTCTCGTCGGACAATCGTCGTACATTCGTCTGTGTGATATTTGTTATTTGTCCCGTGGTACTTTGTTCGACTTGGTGAAGAGTTGAAGAGACGAATATACTTGGTTACCTTAGGTACGAGAAAGATAAAGATAAAGATTACGAAGTCGAAGTCGAAGTCGAATAAAACAAAATAAGATAAGATAAATAAGATTTTTGAAGGGGTGAGGGATTATCTTATTCCGGATCTTATAAGTGAAGAGGGATTTGGTTATTGAGAGAATCGTGGAACTTTTGGAAGGGAAAATGAGATCGTTAGGGCCGTTGGTGGAGAGTTTGAAGGGGCAGTTGAGTTCTGATGCAAAGATTTTGATGAAGGGGGATGAGGGGTATGTGGAGGGGATTAGTAGGTGGTCGAGGGCGGCGGAGAGGCAGGCGGTGGGTTTATGTTTTTCATTTTATTTTATTTTTGGTTTTTGGTTTTTCGTTATTGGGAGAGAGAGAGGGAGAAGGAGAGGGAATGGTTGTTGCTCTAGGGTGAGGGGAGAGGGGAGCGCAAGAGGAGTGAAGCTTGTGTAATGATTTTGGGGATTGGAGAATTGAGATTTCCATCAACACTCCCCAAGGATTTTTTATATACATCTATCTATCTGTCTACATTAATTAATTTTAGATGCCTGTTAAAATGTACTTGCTAATATCCTCTCTAGGCCCTAATTGTCTATCCTACCACCGCCGAGGACGTCTCCAAACTCGTTCTTATTGTCAAAGAACAGAGGCTCGATTTCGCAGGTTCGTATTTCGTTGATACATTGTCCAATCAAATTTTATGATCCCATATAACTAACTCCTCACCACAGTCGCCGGCGGTGGACACGGCTCATCAGGCGCCTCATCGACCCAAAATGGACTTTCCATTAACCTCTCCAAAATGCGCAACGTAACCGTAGACCCCGTCAATAAATCAGCCCGCTGTCAAGGCGGCGCTCTCTGGTCCGACGTCGATACCGCTGCTTTCGCCCACGGCCTCGCTGCCGTCGGCGGTACCGTAAATCATACTGGAATCGGCGGACTCACCCTTGGAGGTGGCTTTGGCCATCTCACTCCCAAACACGGATTAGTGATTGATAATCTCCTCGAAGCAGAAGTCGTTCTCGCCGACGGACGCATTGTGACATGTTCTGCAAATCAGGAACCCGATCTCTTCTGGGCAATCCGCGGTGCGGGTATTGGATTTGGCGTTACGACGAGTTTTACCTATCGATTGCATCCGCAGCCCAACCGTGTCTGGGGCGGTATGCTAGTGTTCCCCCGCGAGAAGTTAGAAGCAATCATTTCATTCGCCAACACAATCGTCACGCTCGACGAAGAAAATGCTCTCCTGCTTCTCGCGTTTGCTTCTCCGCCCCCAGCCTTCCAGCCCGCGATCCTCGTCCCCGTCTTCTACAACGGCACTGAAGCTGAAGCCCACGCCTACTTCAAACCGCTATTGGATCTCGAGCCACTCGCCAACACCACAAGAGAAATGGATTACGTAGAAGTAAACGGCATGCTCAACGAACCCATGGCTCACGGCCTTCGCCGCAACTTGAAAGGCGCCGCAGTCATGTTCCCCTTAACCTATTCCTTTGCCGCGGAGGTCTACACCGAGACGGAGAAATTCCTCCTCGAAACCCCGGATGCGAAGCATACCATGGTAATTTTCGAATACATACCTTTTGGCAAGATATTAAAGGTGGGACAGCAAGAGACCGCATACGCGAATAGAGGCGCGTATGGAAACCTAGTATTTGGAGCGAGTTGGGAAAGCCAGGAGACGGATACGAAGTGTAGAGAGTGGTGTAGGATGATGGCTCAAAAAACAAAGGCGGAGTTGGAGAGGAGGCTCAAGGACGGCACGGATGAGATTACCAAGGATGGAGTGGGTGCGTATGCGAATTATGATGGTGGTAAGTTTTTCTCTCTTGTTTTTGTGCTTTTAATGATTCTTCCCCTAAACATCGCTTGTGGGTGCTACGCGGACCTTGCTTCCATCCTCGATATCCACCTACTTAGCAAAAGCCCCCCTTGCATCTTCATCGCAGAAAGAAAGCGACGTCGTTCGCTAATGAATTTGATAGCAAACCATGAAGCAGGCAATCTGGTGTATGGCGTCAATTATCCACGTCTTGCTGAGCTGAAGAAAAAGTATGACCCCGAGAATGTGTTTTCCAAGGGTCCAAATCTTGTTTCCTAAATCACTGGATTGGATTTTGAGCATTAATGTCAATTATTTGATCAAATATCGTCCTCTCAGAATGAAATTCAAGAAGTTTTTATAACAAAGGCTATACGAGAGATCATACAAGAAAAAATTAGTGCACGCAATGATGAAACTTTTGATATATCAAATTCCGTCCTATGGAAAGGTGGGTAGGTAATGCTAGGACATAATAACTCGCGCCAATCCCCATAAAATCTCAGAACTGAATCACCCTTCTGATGTTTCCCGCTTGAAAAAACAGATGCAATATGAATACAATACAATACTTATTAATAAGACCCTCGCAATAAAAACCAAAAGTAAACTATTTGTATCTAAAAATCGAATCGATCTGGTAGCACTACAGGTGCGATCAATGTCCATGTATAGATACCATAGCATACCCATGAACTGATGATTTTGACCCATGATGCCCAGTATGTTCTTCCCACAGGCGCAAAACTTGTATTTCCATCTGTGTATTCATCCATGTTCATGGTGAGAAGTGTAGCTACCCAAGTGGTCGCTAAGAAGAAAATTACGTGGAATAATGCGTAACTGTATTGTGTTGAGGTTCTCTCGTCATCTTTGGCGGTGTTTCCACTATCGCTTTCATCATCATCGTCTAGAAGAGCGTCTGCAGGAAGACTTCCTTCTTCTACGGCTTGTCGAAGAGCTGCTGCACGCATTTCACGTCGGCTATCTGGTTGTTGGGTAACTAGATCATGTTCATCATCTTCGGGCAATGTGATTCTCTTTCCTTTTCCTCCTAGAGCTACTCCTTGTGTTGCTGCTCTGGTTGTTGTATATGCAACTGTGAGCATAGTAACGATCGCACCAATAATAATAGAGGTTGTTCTTGTTCCTTGAGCTCGAATAAGAGGGTTGCAATGCTTCGTATCAGGTTCCATAGAGACTGCAGACATGGTGAGGTATGTACAGTAAATAGCAACCATAGCTGATTGCGCCAAACCTGCTCTCGGATTGAATTCTTGCACCATAGGGTGGACAGAGACGACAGAGACAATAACTAGGAAGATCAAGTTGAGAGTGATAGCGGTTTGGTTCATTGAGCATCCGGCACCAGCAAAGAAAATGTATTGTACGATGGTCATTGCCAAAGAACATGCATACATGCCCAATGTTGATCCGATCAAAATTCCTCTCCAAGCTCGAGAATCATATGCTTCGATCTGTTCGAGACAGTATTCCGCCCAGGTATGTGCAAGATCAACCAACAGAATAAGTCCGAGAAGGAGGAATAGTGTCGATCCGGTGAATGCAATGTAATTCCCCCATACCAAGAAGAACCCGTCTGGGATCAAGAACGAAAGTACGATCAAGCCCAACCAAGCGATGATTTTAGGACCCCAAAATCCATTTTGTATTGCTGCACGTGGATTCTTCGAAGAGTTTACGCCTAATAGCATCGATGCCATGATAAGGTGGAAAATTCCCAGTGCGAAATTAATCCGATGAACCGCAACCCATCCATAGCATTCTCCTTCTGGGCAACTGATCTTCATATAATCCAAAGTTAAGCCTTGTAGTTTGTTAATCGCCCATGGTGTTAGCATTATCCATGATAATATTGAATTGATTAAGAGGATGAGGGCGTATGCGATACGAGTGGCAACACTTTTCATCAGTCAGTCTTTGTTTATCAAGCAAACGCCTCGAGTCTGAAGATATACCTGTTACCACATTTACCACAGGCACTGCATACAGCAGAGCATGTTGCCGCTCCACAGCAACTTGCAGCAAAACCCACCACCTAAGAATATAAGTAATCTCTTCATGACAAAGTCCAATAGGTAGAACTCACAGTGCCCATGCTTGGCACAGCCAACAAAGGAATTGAAAGTAGAGCGCCCATTTTTGCGCTTTGCTATAATATGATGTCGCAGTATTCAACTTGGCAATAAAATAATCCGCGACTCTATTGAATGTGATTCATGAAAAATCTGTATCGTTAATAGTTGAGCATAAAAGTTGAAGGATAACGTTGGAAGTTGTTTTGGAGATGGCTCCTTATGATCTATGCGGCTGATGAAAGCAGTCTAGGCGACTGACCTGCATTAGTGCGGTGATGGTTTGTAAGATCCACCGTAGATCAAACTGATAAGGAGACATTAGCGGAGCTCGCGGAGTTGGTTTATCTGATAACGGACTTACGTGTGTGCAGACGACAGCAAGAGGATACTCTAATTTCTTTCAGACAATCACTCGTATTTTGCCCAGGAACTCTTGGGAGAACACTTTTGTCTCTCATCATAAAACATATCATTTCCCATTTATTGCCAGCGAATACCCCTTCTTTTTGCTTTGACTTTTGCAATGATTAAGACGTGAAACTATACATGCCCCCCTTTGAGTAATCACGATAACGACGCGGTCATCGAATATGTCGGAAAAGCCATTACAAGCAGCGAGGATAGTGTCGAGTGTTGCAGCAACCTTTATTGCATTGGCATGTGGAACGAACTATGCTTTCTCCAATTGGGGTCCGCAGTTCGCTGATAGATTGAAGTTGTCATCAACACAGATTAACTTGATAGTAAGATCACTTTGCGCCAAACTGTATGCTCTTGATATCATGCTAATTAGTTGTAAACAGGGTCTATTTGGAAATCTGGGAATGTATGCATGTGGTATACCAATTGGGCTATTGGTGGATGGAAAAGGGCCTCGACCTGCCGTTACATTGGGAACGATTTTGCTTGCTGCGGGATACTTTCCACTATATCAGGCATATGATAGAGGGTCTGGATGGTTACCATTACTTTGTTTATATTCATTCTTTACCGGGCTTGGAGGATGTGCTGCCAATGCAGCTGCCATTAAGACTTCAGCTCTTAACTGGCCACACAACAGAGGTACAGCGACAGCTTTCCCACTGGCTACCTTTGGACTCAGTGCATTTTTCTTTTCTGCATTTACTGCATTTACATTTCCAGGGGATGCGGGACATTTCCTATTAGTCCTGGCCTGTGGAACCAGTGGAACAGTACTCTTAGGATTCTTCTTCCTACGAGTGATACCACATGCCCATTACTCGGCTCTTCCCGGCCATAATCGATCCGATTCAAATCGACTACATCGCACAAAATCAGAGGATAGTAGGCGAGCAGAGAGAGATGTCTTAGATGGTGAACCTGGTATGTTATACCCACCTGTTGCGTCTTCGGGCAAACATCATATCCTAAACCATCATGTGATAGAGGCAGAGGTACCCGAGAACGGCGTCACGTCCGATACCGACGAAACCTCCTCCTTGATGTCCAAATCCACCGATGAAGAATCTCGAAAAAATGTAGACGAAACTGACAAGAAGGATCACTCGCATCGTGTAGATATTCGAGGACTTCAATTATTCAAAACAGTCGAATTTTGGCAATTGTTTGCTTTGATGGGGATACTCACAGGCATTGGATTGATGACTATCAAGTAAGTTTCTCATTTTACTCGAACTCGAGCCTCAACTAATCTATCCTAGTAATATTGGGAACGACGCACAAGCACTTTGGCGTCATTGGGATGACTCAATCCCAGAAGAGTTCATCATGCATCGTCAAGCAATGCATGTATCCATCCTTTCTGTTTGTTCATTCACTGGTCGTCTCCTTTCGGGTACGTAATCCTCTCTATTTTACAGCTTCTCTTTCACTAACGCTCCAGTAGGAGTTGGTTCAGACTTCCTCGTCAAGGTTCTACGCTGTAGTGGTCTATGGTGTCTAACTCTCGCCTCTCTGATCTTCTTCGTTGCTCAAATCGCCGCTCTTAATACCGAAAACCCACACCTCCTCTTCCTTGTCTCCTCATTCACTGGTCTCGGTTATGGATTTCTTTTCGGTTGTTTCCCATCTCTCGTAGCTGAGGCTTTTGGTGTTCATGGCCTCTCCACAAACTGGGGTTTCATGACTCTCTCACCAGTCCTCTCAGGATACATCTTTAATCTTTTCTATGGTACAGTTTATGATCGCCATAGTATTGTGAAAGATGGAGGTGTGAGGGAATGTACCGAGGGCTTGCAATGTTATCGCAGCGCATATTTGGTTACAGTGACGGCGTCTGTGTTGGGCTTGTTGGTTAGTTTGTGGTGTATAAGGTATACCCATTTGGTGAGACTGGAGGAAGCGAGAAAACTTGAAGCAGATGAGAGAGTGGAGTAAACTGCATGGTTATGCATCACGCAATCAAAACCACCAATCTGAAAGCAATAGGATAGTATGAGATTCGATGAAAGACGAGGGTTGGCTCCTTGTCTGGTAGCTACAATGGAGGTACTAGTCGAGCTACGAAAGGGCGTCCTTGGGTAGAATGGTCTTGGAAGAAATGGAATAGATAGACGGCGGACCGGCGGCTACTATAGAAAGGTTTAGAGCTGGAATAGCGAGGGTTATTTTCATTTCTTTGAAATCTCTTCGTTCTGGCAGCATTAATGATTGGATTAATGTGAAGATGGAACGAAGAGGGGGGGAGTCTAATGCACGGGTGCAACTCCAAGCCCATATACCACACTTTCCATTCATGGGATTGGAATCAAGTGGTACTCAACATCTCATTCATTGAACAATCAAATACCCTTCAAATGTTATCCAAACAAATTTCAAGATGAGATTAAGACGTAACGGAGTTTATGAGACCTGCATCGTTGGCTAGCTAGGTAAAATGTGGATTGATTCTCGAAGTTCACTTATTTTCGGTATGTTTCTATTTGAACGAATATCGAACTTGCTAGACAGTGCATGTAGAATTCTGTGATTACCAAGTTCTAGGTAGAATACAGTGAGGCTCTATAAAGAACTTACTGTGGCAGAGGTGATCAAGGATGTCGGGTCTAGGTATACTCGGTTTCTTTGCGCTTTTAGCAGTAACCGAATGACTGAAACTATATGTGATAGAATACCGCCGTCGTAGGTTTTCATTAGTTAAATCAACTGTTTGCTTATACTACATTTTCAAGTCGTATCAAGTGAAAGTAGGACGATATACCAACTCCTACCTCTCTGTTTATACTCATATTCGCGTTATCTCCTTCTACATGTTTTGGATGACTTCGACAATCTGTGACATTCTTCCTCCCGTTTTTTGAACTTACGAGATATGGATACCTTATATCTACCTAACTGCTGATTTTAGAGACCTTAGAGACCTTAGAGACGCAACAGGTAGGTATCTATAGACTTGAGGCCCTGAAGCAGATGTGCAACAAAAATATCTGAAGAGATAAAGTTAAGAAGTGGTTGGTGATTAGTAATTGGTCGGCTGTGAAGTAAATTCTGAAAGTGAATATAAGGGAGAGATGAAGGTAAAGTATGAGAAAGACGATAGTCACCTATAACATAAGCTGGGTACCCGACAATACGCGGTACTCGAATACAAGACGTATACATATCATGATCTTTGGCTATACATATCCCGCCATCAGATTGAAATATATCCATAATGAACTACGATAGTGGCGACATTGTACTCGTATCGAATTTATCTGGGAGTCGCATATCTGATTTCGGTTTTCCTCGATGAGAATGCGGTCGGGGAGTGGCAGGTATATGTTTACCTGGGTATCTAGATGTGTAGTCTTTAGGTCTGGGATTTGTCTCACTCAGGTACAGGTTTGTCAGATGATTTGGAGGGGAGAGTATGTGTGACTGTGGAAGCAAAAGACTAGAATGTTCAGTACTGGATCTATATGTGAGATTTGGCTACCTATGCACTGCATTGGATGAATATGGGAATGAGAGATGCAAGATTACGATTTTGGGATGGAAATTAGAAAGGAAAACGTTTGACTACGTTCTTCGATGAATCTTTGAATTGTGGTAGAATACTGAAAGTTGCTGTTCTACTTTAATGCACACGTGTTCGGATCGTTGGACGGATCTTCTCCTGCTGCGATTATGTGTGTTTAAGACTTTGAATTCCTACTAGGAATGCAAGAAGAAGTTAGATGAAGCGCAAGACGCAAAGATTCTAGAGTACCAGCGGAGTTTCTACAGTTTGTTTGAATGGCATAGGGAGATAATTTGCCGATGAAAATCTCAAGATGCGGAATCATTATGAGAAGCATAGTTTCAAATTCTGAAATCTTTCAAGATACGTCAATCGATATTGTGAATAGTATACTAGATACTGTGCGGTGCTGGTGATGTAACGTTGAAGTGGCAATACTACTCACATTCAAATCACAATGACGATCTTGAGATTATGTACCTCGTAGGTTGCTCGCTCTAGTGGAAACGACCGCGTTTTGGGATATCAAAGAGTTGTATACGGCAGATCCAAAGACTTCTTCCAAACGATATAATCGTGCTCAAACTTGATGTATAAACTTACTCGAACGTTGAATCATTATGACGCGATCTCACAAGAGCAAAGTACTACGACGACCAGTGCACCTTCCGTTAAACTTTACAGGCTGCCAGATATGAAAAAAAGGTTTTAAAAAGTTACTCCCGGTGAACTCTATAAATAACTTTGTAGCAAAACACAAAGTTTCAATCAAACGATTATATTTTCACATGTTGCATACATCATCATCATCTATTTTATATCTCACAAGCCTGCTCGTTTACTAGAACGAACTCTCAGCACTGCCAAGATGTTTAGGGTACTGCAAGGACGTGAGTCTTCCTACACCACAAGCTCATAAGCTTTAAGGTTAAAGCTTTGTTCCGTATAGAGGTCGCACAGCATCTTACGCGACTCTTTCACACCAGTAGTTGAAAGTAGTAGGTACATCTTTTCGTGTTGGTATGTTGATGCATATACGAATATCGTGAAATGCTCTGGTGGAATTATTGCATGTTGTGCTTTTCGATGTGTAGGGAGGTATCATACTTGGTGGAATGTAGCGTGACAGTATGGCTAAATGTGTAGAATCTATAGACATACAAAAATCCGGCATCCAACAGTTGCATTTGATTTTGGAAAGAAATTTCTCCATATTTGTGGAGGTTATCGATATCTCTCCATACGATGCGATGTGTGAAGTGATGTGATGAGATGACTGTGAAGCTAGCTGCAGCACGATAGATTCACAATGGCGCAAGAGCAGGTTTTGCGTACGTACTACGTATATATATCTTGGTCTAGTGTTTTCGTTCAAGGCGTGCAAGCCATGTTCAGAACTAATCCCCGATCGAGCTCTCTATCTACTTGGCAACGTAGATAACGAACAATTTCTTGGCTCACGGGATATCAATGGTGCAGTAACGATATGTAGACTCCGTATGCACTTGAAAGATGTGCAGGCACGACAAACCAATATATTCAGAGGGTTAGAGACAGATTGAATCTATGTGAGGCGTGAGGCGTCGTTCACGGGTGAATCGTTTGTTATTGGTTGGACGGAATTAGATTTAAGGTACTATGCTACCTGTCTCGTACTGGTTTTATTCCGGATGCATTGTAGCACTGGAAAAACGAGTTGCGCTTTGTTGAGGTTGAATTGTATCCAACGCTGCAACGATGTCGACTATTTGTTAGCAGGCGAGCAGGCCTAATCAAAGCGTTGCTGCCAGTAAGTATTGAATCTGATGATGCTTACACAATGCGCATAAAGGCGGCATTTGGACTGAGGGGTTTAATTCCTCATTAGTAAGGAAAGTGGAGATGAATTAATTATTTTGAGCTTCATGTGGAGCTACGGGAGAGCTGCTTTTGAAGAGAACGTGGTGCGTGTGTTAGTATATCACTCAAGTAGAATTGGAGATGTTACCACTGACTAGAATTTTACGACCCGTCTGCTTGATAATAAAACCTCTCCTTTACGGTTCAACTCATCTCACCTGATCTTCATTGGCCAGACCGTAATATCTGGGAGCTTACCGGTAGGTTACAATCAGAAATGAAGCAATTTTATATCCACGTCTCATTTGGACGGACACCCAATTCCCCTCCGCAGTCTCCGTCCGACCTCTTCCCTTCCCCAACACAAAATTATCCGATATTAAACATCATCCCCAGCCAGCGATAATTTTCACTGGAGCCCCAGATAAATGGATTCTGGTGCGATTTCTTGGGGATGAGAAAGTCGTTTCCCAGCCACTTGAATATTCCATCCAGTCTCTACGTATAAAGTTTTGTTTCCTTTTCAGCCCCATTTGAGTCTTGACGCTGCAATCCCAAGTTGGACTGGTAGTCTGAATGAAGTGCGCTCCATGATGAGCCGCGTGGGGGTTGTTAAAGTGTAAAAGTTTGAGCACGCCATGATGCTTCTCCTACGGGATGGAGGAATTGAGGAATTGAGGAACCGAGGAATGATAGCGCTAAAGATTGGTGCTACGGGGTAGGTAGGTAGTAAGTAGGTATCTGTCTATTTATACTGGCTGGCTCCAAAGTTCCAACTTGTTGGTTCAGAATTTAGAGCACACAGCCCCTGCCATAGGAGTGAAGACATTTATTCTATTCAAGGCTCCAATCCAAGCAGTAAGTTCGTGAGATCCACGGAACATCCTTGAGCATGGATAATACCGTCCAGAAGTAAACCATGTTTCAATGTTTGAAATGCTGTTGAGGATGCGTTCAGAATCGATTTGATGTCAAACTGACACAGACAGTGAATTGGTACCGTACGAGGTACAAGACTTTCAAAAAGGTTGGTTTGCATCTCCCATAGGTTTAGATGAAAGACTACTCCCGTTGAAGCGCCACTACCAGGTCGGAAAGGTATGAGGTATGAGGTATGAGGTACTGATAAAAGAGCTACTGCATGATAGTGCATGTACCACCCACCATATGCAGCATGTTTATTTACTTCTCTGCCACGCCAATGAATGTTCGACCAACTTATATTGTCATGTTGCGATACTGCAATAGGACGTACGAATATTACCCTATCCCGTATCCTCCAATCCGTACAACAGTTTATCTCATTCAATCTCAAACACCAGTAACGAAACATGAATTGAATATTGGGATCGTCTTGTGAAAAGAATATCGATGTAAAAACCAAGATCTAAACGTGCCAAGAAGCTTTAGAACATCATCATGCGACGATGATAAGAAGAATGAAATATGTAGATCGACCCCTATTCACCAATCATTGTGTACAAGATCCTCGCCATAACTTACTGTGTTACTGTGTAATATGTATGTGCTAAAAAGTGGTTTGTTTAAACGTTCGGCCGGTCTTTTTTCCCTGGCATCTGAGCGATCAATTTGGCTTGAAACATAACTATTTTTCGCAATGACAGCGAATATGCTGGTGTCTGGGTACTTGAATGAAATCTGACATGAGCAGTGATTGAAACAACAACTTCCTTCATTTTTTTAGAAGTAGTTGGGGATGTTTATATTACTCGCTAAAAGTAGGATGTATAGATATCTGCTAAGTACCTAGGTATATAAAGATTCTAGATTCTAGATTCTTGGGCTAGTCTAGTAGACAAGCAGATACATAGATCCTTTTGGTAGACGTTCTGCACACTATCATAGTAGGTTCCCGCGACAGCAAATTCAATCGACGATATCTCCCTCCCCCCTCTCGAGCTACCCAAGAGTCCTTGCTACCAATGTGAATCATAAACGGTAAAGAAAAGCATCAAGGTATACCTGGAAGTCATCCACTCATAAGCTCATCCCTACTGTATGTAGCAGGGTTAAAATAAGTGAAATGTTATAAAATAAAAGAAGCTAAAGAAGAAAAAAATGGGATAAGCCTTGCTCTATTAATATTAATAGGCTTAATAACTGGCTGAGAATACATGGAAAAAGTATCTAATAGACTGATAAACTGATACTGCTCTGCTGTGCTAGGTAGGTACCTAGTAATCTAAACATATCAATTCGCCTATCCCTAACCAGTCAATTCCTCCAAGGCCTTCCTTAGCTCTTTCGCCTGTGGTTTTTCTGTCATTCAAGAAATCGCCAATTCTCTTGTCTCCAGCCTCTCCAAGCCTATCCGCCAATTATTTTCACAATCTCCTCACAACATTCCCACCGAAAGCGATTTCCCACGTCAGTCTCCTATTCAAAATTTGGAGATTCGTGTCGCAAGTCTGCTTAGATGCTGAGGAGATCATCTGGGTCGGCCGCAGAGGAAGAAGGCGACGATTCAATAGCGAATGCCGACATAATTGAAGGACCGGGGTTTACAGGTCGCTCTAGAAGCGAAGTATCGATATCGAATAGGGATTCCCAGAATTTCCAATCAACTTCACGACAAAGCACTCCTCAACATACTCAATCCGAATTAGATCGTCGGAAAAGTTGCGACAAAAGGCCTTTGGCTGCCAGGATTCGACGCCCCAGCAATACAAATTGGAAACCAACTGAATCGCGCAATGGACATATAGATAAGGGTCAACCTAACGAAACGGCTGTAATTAGTGTTTCCTCGAAAGGGGCTATTGAGGTAGATAAGATGGCAGACTCTAGACAAACTCCACGACGGTCGAGGTTACGAAGTCCTTGGTCTTTTACACCATTGACCTTCGCTACAACAGTTATAGCCTTACTTACTTTGGCGTCTATCATACATTCATTTACCACGCGGCAATTGGATAACAAAGGATGTCGAATGTCATATATGAGGCCTTCTTTTGCGAAGTTATCGGATTTCGATACCGAGCATACCCGTTTCGCAAGCAAATATTCAGTTTATCTATATAGGGAAGGAATGGTGGATGAGGATACCAAGGTATGGGGATTGCGTGAAAATTGGAGTGCTAAACTTACGAAATCTGTCTAGGTTAGAGGTGTTCCCGTTTTGTTCATACCTGGAAATGCTGGAAGTTATAAGCAAGTTCGACCAATTGCGGCAGAGGCAGCAACATACTTTCACGATGTTTTACAGCACGATTCTGCAGCGATCAATGCCGGAGCACGGAACCTGGACTTTTTTACTGTCGATTTTAACGAGGATATAACGGCCTTCCATGGGCAGACAATGTTGGACCAGGCAGAATACTTGAATGAAGCGATTGCGTATATATTATCTTTGTACCATGATCCTCGAAGATCGCAACGAGACCCGGAGCTTCCAGATCCAACTTCCGTCATCATATTGGGGCACTCGATGGGTGGGATTGTAGCTCGTACAATGTTAATCATGCCGAACTATCAGTCGAATTCCATTAATACGATTATTACAATGTCAGCTCCACACGCTCGACCCCCTGTTTCTTTTGATGCGGAGATTGTCAAAACTTACAAGCAAATCAACGACTACTGGCGTCAAGCTTACTCACAGAAATGGGCAAACAATAATCCTCTATGGCACGTTACCTTGTTATCCATAGCTGGAGGTGGACTCGATACTGTGGTTCCGTCAGATTATGCCAGTCTGGAATCTCTGGTGCCAGATACACACGGATTTACCGTTTTCACTTCATCTGTGCCAAACGTATGGACCGGTATGGACCATCAAGCTATTCTATGGTGCGATCAGTTTAGAAAAGTTGTCGTCAGATCTTTGTACGAAGTTGTTGATGTAAACCGGCCTGCACAAACGAAACCTCGAGCAGATAGAATGAGAATCTTCAAGAAATGGTACTTGACAGGAATGGAAAGCCTCGCAGAAAAGACCCTTTCCCACAAGGATCCCACGACTTTGCTTACTTTGGAAGACGACTCACACGCAATAATCCCCCAAGGAGAAAGATTAACCCTACGAAAATTTGGGGAGTCGAGAAAACCAAAAGCACATTTGCTCCCGATTCCTCCTCAAGGGACACCAGGTGGAAAACGATTCACACTTCTCACCGATCAAAAGCTCGATAGACCTGGGGACAATGGGAAGTTGGAGGTTCTTTTCTGCAGTGTTTTCCCTCTGCATCCAGGTCAATCAGCGACACTATTTTCTATGAATATGGATCTGTCTGGGGATAGCTCTGGATCTACGAGATTAGCTTGTAAAAATGCTGCAAGTGACGTTATTCCTTTACCAGCATCCACCAGAACATCGAAGAAGCCTTTCTTTCTGGACGATGAGGAAGAAATAAGACCATTTTCTTATCTACAATACGATTTGGAGGATATTATTGACCACCAATTTGTTGCTATCGTCGATAAAGCAGTTGAGTCAACTCCTGGTTGGGTGATTGCCGAGTTTAGTGATAATGTTCAGTCACATCGAATCAGATCTCTGAGTCTCCGACGTCTCTTGGCTTTCGGTATGAAAATGAGGCTTCCACCAAACAGACCTATGGTTGCGGAGGTCAAAATACCCGCCGTGCACTCCAGTTTATTGGCCTACAACTTGGAAATGGGCAATCAGGTCTGTGGGGAGGAATCGGAACTGTTCACCCCGCTTTTACGTCAATATATTTCGGAGCCTTACGAATCCAAATACTTTGTAAATGTGAAGCAAGCAACCATCAATATCCATGGGGTTTCTCCATTCATGCCACCTGCACTTAAATACAAAGCCATTCAAGATGGGTTGAGTCTTCAGTTCTGGACTGATCCGACGTGCAACTCGAGCATCAAGAT
This sequence comes from Botrytis tulipae, assembly GCA_004786125.1. Taxonomy (NCBI): domain Eukaryota; kingdom Fungi; phylum Ascomycota; class Leotiomycetes; order Helotiales; family Sclerotiniaceae; genus Botrytis; species Botrytis tulipae. Next base: position 184,443 of record PQXH01000017.1, read on the forward strand.
CTCCCTGAGTGTCGATATTCCCGGCAGTTTAGGGAAGCTGTATATGCGCTATCGAACTGTTTTTGCGGCGTTCCCGTTACTGGTTGTTGCCCTTGTGTTAAGAAAGCAATTTCGAATGTATGACGAGACGGGAATTTTCATTTCTTTCAGCGAGAGTCTGGACTTGTGTTTACGACAGTCTTTACCTTTGGTGTTGTTAGCTCTTACATGCCTATCGGTGTCATTCTCCCAGGCAAGTACGGCACCGCCTCAAGGAGCTCCCACGGGCTTTTTGGGATGGGGAAGGAATGCATCGGAAACTGTCATTGACTATACTAAAAACGATTTACTTGTGGGCTCACAGGATCCTTTCTTCTGGTTTATGGTTCCTCTAATTGGGCTGGTTTGCATTGGTGTATGCGTAATGATTAATTATGCCACATTAGCCATTACTCACATTTTGAGCGTACTCTATGGCTGGATGAGTGTTAAGCCGGCGTGGTTGCGAAACGAAGATAGAAAGAGGGCATCGTCTCCAGCATTCGCACCATCTTCTCCCCGTCGACGAGTATTCACGACTGGCGTATTGTTGTTCTTGGTGTCTACAGTCATTCCATACCAGTTCGCATATCTGGTGGCATGCCTGGTACAAATAGCCACTTGTACAAGAGCCCTACGATTTGCCAGGGAAGCACGTTCCAACACGAATTACAACTTCTACAATTACGTCCACTCGATACTTGTCCTTATGCTATGGATCCTGCCAATCAACCTTCCAATACTCGTTGTATGGATTCATAACTTGGCTGTGCATTGGTTGACGCCCTTCTCTTCTCATCACAACGTCCTCTCCATCATGCCCTTCATTCTCTTGGTGGAAACATTAACGAGTGGAAAGATGGTCCCTCGTGTTACATCGCGTGTTCGCCACGTTACCAGCGTTCTGCTCTTCGGTATCGCGATCTATGCTGCAGTATATGGAGTGACTTATGCCTACATGCTTCACTATCTAGTCAACTTGGTAGCTGCATGGCTCGTCGCTATTCATTCTTCAACCTCAAACTGGACACTTGCGGGAGTAACGACCATGTTCGATCCCGAAAGCAATGAGAATATTCGCAAGCGAGGTAAGACACCTTGAATGACAATACTGTCTACGAGATTATCTACAGCACCATTAAATTCAACGATTCACGATTCAACGCCCACCACATTTATCAGACTCCTATTACTTTTATAATCGGTTGAAATCATGGGGTCCCGCAACCTATCAACCTACTTTTGTTTCTTTCACGCGCTAGACTTTTCGGCGTTCTCAACAAAGTACAGAACTTTGAGCGTTATCAAACGTCTGTTTTCCCGAATTTTCCACTTTTTCTAGACTTCAATTCTTTCGTTTATAGTGAATGATTTTCATACACAAAATGCATTCACAAATAACTATACTCATAAGCGATGTACATAAGGAAGTTGGCGTTCTCTTCTTTTCCAGCTGCAAACTGTAATTACGCACGTACATACCTACATTTTTGCGACGCGCTGGTGTTACGTTATCCAAGGGGGAGAGGTGTAGGCTGAGGAGGTATCTTAAAGGGTGCGAGAGGGAGGATGGGGCATGATACTGCAGTGGCCGGGCAGTAATCAAAAAAACTTGGTTACTTTGTAATGTTTTATATTGTATCTTCTTCTGATGGCAAGGAGGGGACTGGGAAGTAAGAGGAAGTAAGAGGAGGGAAGTGAAGGTTTAGGAGCGATATTCAGGGGGGAGGGGGGGGAGAATGGGATGAGATGTATATTTGGTTGATGGAGGTGAGGTTGCAAAGGGGAGATTGGAATGCCGAGGATTATTTTGGCGTTTGCTTTAGGAGTGGAAACGAGAAGGTAGAATGACGTGTTAACATCATGCTGTGCTGTTGCTTATATACCCTTTGGTTTGGAAATGGATTGAGGATGAGAATTGTGGAGGACAGGATGAGAGTGATGTGTGAGTGCAAGTGCGAGGTACGGAGGGAATAATTGAATATAGACTCCGGAAGGGAAACTTCTTACATATTTTTGGGTGCATTTACGTGTGTGAATTCTTTTGTAACTACTTGAACACTGGAGTTCTCAGTATCGTGAATATATTACTTCCGATGTGCTCCTAATCTTCGCCTTGCTATTCATTCTATCGAAGAGACAGCGTCGTAATAAAAAAAAAAGAACTCGCTCCCGGTGAACCTTTGAACACATGTGCCGACCACTCGCTGACCACAAGCAGTACATTTCATGCAAATTGACACCTTTTCAAATACTGTATGAAATATTCTCATTTATATGAGAACTGGATTGGAACATTTGCAATGTCGTTTGAACTGTTGAAGAAACCTAAAAATAAATAGTCTCGAATGTCCCTCATTAGTTATCGATGATGTCGTGTCCTATCGGATAATTTATCGAGCTACCTTGAAGTCCCCGAGATCATTCCATTGACAATTTCTAAGGGGAATATGTTCTCATCCAATCTGTATTTCACAGTACATATATTTCGTCCATTTTGAGGACGGGCCATTCCTTTATTTTTCTGCAGATGGTTTTGGCTTAAATCCATCAAGGTGTTTTGACAATCTGTTCCTTATTAAGTCGGAGCCGTTTGTTCAATTGAACGCGAACGCGTATAGTACGATTTATATACAAGGCAGACGAACATATCAGCAACATGGCTAGAGTTAATCGTTTTGGCTTTTTGGCCATTGCGATGGCTTTCCATCTGGTTTATATTTATTCAATCTTTGATATTTATTTTGTGAGTCCCATCGTATCTGGGATGCGCGAATTCGGGGTAGAGAGGCCAGATGGAGTGGAAGCTCCAGCAAAGCGTTTGGTGCTTTTTGTAGGTATGTTATTCTGGTTTCTTCTTCAGAAATTGTGTATGGATGCAGTTGACTGATACTTTGAATCTGCAGGTGATGGTCTACGAGCCGATAAAGCTTTCCAATCATTTCCAGAACCATACCCAAAATTAGAAGAAGATCTTGTTCCCCGGCCTCTTGCGCCATTCCTTCGCTCGCGGGTCCTTGGACATGGTACTTTCGGTGTCTCTCATACTCGAGTCCCTACGGAATCCCGCCCAGGACATGTTGCGCTCATTGCGGGCATGTACGAAGATGTATCGGCAGTTGCTACTGGATGGAAACTCAACCCGGTGAACTTCGACAGCGTTTTCAATAGAAGTAGACATACTTGGTCATGGGGAAGTCCAGATATCTTGCCAATGTTTCAATTAGGCGCTGTGCCAGGCCGTGTCGATGCGTATACATATTCTGCTGAGGAGGAGGACTTTTCAAAGGCAGCTGTACACTTGGATATCTGGGTATTCGACAGAGTCAAGGCTCTTTTTGCAGAAGCTGCTACAAATGCTACCTTGAACGCTGCATTAAGAAAAGACAAAAATGTGTTCTTTCTACATCTACTTGGCTTGGATACTACAGGTCATGGCTTCCGCCCCTACTCGAAAGAATATCTATATAACATCAAAGTTGTGGACGAAGGCATCAAGGAAGTAACAAAGGTCATCGAAGATTTCTATAAAGATGATAAAACTGCTTTTGTTTTTACAGCCGATCATGGAATGAGTGATTATGGAAGTCATGGCGATGGGCACCCAGACAACACACGCACTCCCCTGATTGCATGGGGATCTGGAGTCGCGAAGCCAATTGTGCAGGCCCATGGAATTGCACCAGGGCATGATGAATTATCCTCAGATTGGGGTATGGATCATATTCATCGACATGATGTTTCCCAAGCAGATGTTGCAGCTCTCATGGCATATTTAGCTGGTGTTAACTTCCCAGTGAATTCTGTTGGAGAATTGCCCCTATCGTATCTAGCAGCAGATATTTCCGAAAAGTCCGAAGCTTTCCTAGCTAATGCTAGAGGTATTCTTGACATGTATCGAATCAAAGAGGAGCACAAGAAAGCGACCGAGTTGAGATATCGACCATTTGAAGGTCTCGGAGACCAGAACCATACTGCCGAGCATCGATTGGCTGATATCAGAAATCTGATCGATCGAGGACAACATGAAGAAGCAATTCGCGAGACTGCAGAACTTGTGAGACTTGGTTTGGCTGGTCTTCGATATCTCCAAACTTACGATTGGCTCTTTCTGAGAGCCCTCATTACAATGGGTTATTTAGGGTGGATCACATTTGCCCTCACTACCGTTATTGATCTTCATGTTCTTCATGGTAAAGCTGAGACTTCTAGAACTTTAGCGGGCAGTCTTTTCTTCTCTTCAATTCTTGTTGCACTTTTCGCTTCTTTTATTGTTTCTGAGTCGCCTGCAACATATTACGCTTATGCTGTTTTCCCAGTGGCATTCTGGGAAGAAGTATATGCCCGCCGAAATGCTCTCGCTGAGGGTGGAAAAGCACTATTTGGTCATGTCAAGTCACCCATTGCTTATATTGGAACATTCATCAAAACAGTAATTTTCCTAGGCGTTATAGAATCGCTCGTAAGTCAAGATATACATTCTCCAATTGATCATTCAATAACATTTACAGGCGTGGGGTTACACCCACAGAGAGATTTTCTCTGCCCTGTTCGTCGGCGCAACCTTCTGGCCGGCATTTTACGGCTTAGGATTCTTGAATGAAAACAAAGCATTAACACTAACATGGGCTGCGTCATGTCTGGGAATGAGCACCTTCACATTACTTCCTGCAATGAAAGTTGAGGATATAGATCTTATGTAGGTTATCACTTTCTAAAGCAATTAGGTTTCTAGCTAATCTTGTTCACAGTTTGTATGGTGGTGCTTTGATGGTAGTCGTGGGTGTTTTGTATCTTGCTTTCGAAAAGAAGCTACTCGCAAAATCCAAGATGACGGGAGATTCTGTTGCGCCAGCCGATAATCTTCTATCCCGGACACTTATCGGAGCACAGGTGAGAAACTCCATCCATCACAAGAAATCATGAATTCTGACCTATTAAATAGATCGGGTTGATTGTTCTATCAATGCTTGTTACGAGATCTACTGCAATGTCCTTACAGGCAAGAACGGGGCTTCCTCGAGGAAACCAAATAGTTGGTTGGTGCTTGATTGGTAAGTTGACGAACACCTGGATGATATGAGGAAAGCTAACGTGAATAAAGTGGCGTCTCTTGTAATGCCCTTTTTACACCGTCTACAACCGAACAACCATTATCTACACCGATTGATGATTGTATTTCTCACATTTGCACCACTCTTCGTAATTCTTACCATCTCTTACGAGGGACTTTTCTACTTGGCATTTTCAGCCACTCTCATCACCTGGGTTCTATTGGAACACAGCATTCACAAATACACTTCAAGTAATACAACAAAAGTCAAGGCAAATGGTGCTCCAGTTCCAGAAGTTCCAGCTTCATTATCCTCTTCTCCGTTCCGCTCTCTCACATTGACCGACGCGCGGATATCCCTATTTTTCCTCATACTTTTACAATCGGCATTCTTCAGCACAGGAAATATGGCATCTGTCTCATCTTTCAGTCTGGAAAGTGTGAATCGTCTAATTCCAGTCTTTGATCCTTTCTCCCAAGGAGCTTTGTTGATTGTGAAGCTTATGATTCCATTTGCATTGATCTCAGCGAACTTGGGTATCCTGAACAAGAGACTAGGCGTCGCGCCCTCAGCCCTGTTTATGGTGGTGATTGCTATTAGCGATTTCTTGACCTTGCATTTCTTCTGGGTGGTCAAGGATGAAGGGTCATGGTTGGAGATTGGCTCAACGATTAGTCATTTTATTATTGCAAGCTTGCTTTGTCTTTTCGTGGCTAGTTTGGAGGGGGTTAGTGAGCTATTTATTGCGGGGGTGGAGGTGGAGGATCATTCGGGTCAGATTGAGAAGGAGCGGGAGCTTGGGGGAATGGTTAGGGATGTGAAAGGAGAGAAAGAGGGGAGTGAAAATGGGCTGGGTAAGACCGGCGTGAATGGGAATGGAATTGGAAATGGAAAAGACAAAAGTACTTGAAAGTCGGTAAAGACATGGATAAAGAGGGAAAATGTATGTATATATTGTAATGATTACAAGAGGATCATGATGTATTTTTGGATGAGATTTATGAGAGCATGCAGGTAAAAGTGACGTGAATGAAGAATGGTGAATGAAAGCCCAATATCACATGTAGTTATCCGAGGACGTACCGAGGTTCTTCTCTAGTTGATGATCCTACATTTCACCGGAGACTAATAAGCTCAAGCTTACACATATCGTATTGTATTGGTGAATAGTGGGGTTGAACAATAGCACGGGTACTATCTGGGGTGCATATGCCACATGTGGAATTGCGGGGTGATGGGGTGAGTGGACGGGGTGAGGGGATGGATGGAGGATGTGTTCCGGGAAGTATTCGTGGGTGTTGGGTAGGTGGCTAGTAGTGGGTGGTTAAGAGTCGGGAGGTGGTGGATGTATCGGGCGGGTTTGGAGTTTAGTGCGTGGTGGATTGGATGTAGTGTGAAGCGGGAAGTATGAAGTGTAAGGAGATATTACTAGTTTGATAGGGGAAGCGAAACTAACTAGCTAGAGGGGTAATGATTTGGGGTTTGTGGGGAAAGATGGGTGGTGATGTTAGATGGATACTTGGAGCGGGATTGGTATTAGGAATTAGAATTCAAATTGCATAATATATCACATTAGATGATTCAGATTGATGTTGAATATTTTTGTAGTATAAAATAAATAGCATCTGGCGATAATAGCAGCAAAAAGATAGAAGTAAAAGTGTTGCTAATTGAAATTGATATAAGATGTATCGTGATATAATGAAATCCGTAGACGAGAAAAGGTTGCACGGCTAATATAGTCCTAATAAATAATTCACCATTTCATCATTGGATAGAATATTCCATAGGGCTTCGAGGTCGAGCGTTTTCACTCTATCTACTATCTGCTATCTACTCCAGCTATCAACGATGATGTGCGTAGAATGAGTGGAGCAAACAAGTGTCGCGTGTTTTCTTTTTTCACATCGAGTCCGAGGAACCTTGTGTGGAATACCTGGTAGGCTAATCAATATCAGTATGGTGTCCTACCAGCCTTGAGGAGAGAGTGGTGGCTGGCTCTGCTTTGGATGTATGTATGACATGTGCAACATACAACAAGATGATCGTGTTATGGATATTTGATGATTATATATTAGAATATCATATCACGCTGACATTAACAAAGACCACATAAGAATTCATTGTATTTAAATCCATTGAGATATGATATTGATTTAAGACTTTGTTGTTGATACATTCAATCAAATCGAATGAATCCCATTGAATGAATTTCACAGCGCAAACGGATACTTTTTCTCGCAGATCATGGTTCGTACCTTAAAATCAATTCCACTGGGCAATTTAACCCCACATGACCAACCATGACCTTCTTCTTGTAGGCAGTTTTACACTTTGCAGTACCCTCTCTTGAGTCTTGACCCTCTTGACCCTCTTGACCTTCTTGACCTTCTTGACCCTCTCTCTACTCAAGTCCCGAAAAACTGTAAAAATAGCCTCCGTACCGAGAAGCCCAGATTTATCAATTCAACTCAATTCAATTCAATTCAATTCAATTTAAATCTAATTTCACAATCATCAAACTTTCCACCCACACACACCACACGCACTCTTCCTCCCCTCCCCCAGCTATTCAATTCAATCCGCCGACAATACCATTACGGAAATTATTATACAATTATTAATTCGCATGATCAACGAGCACTAAGAAAGACCGGCTACTATGACCTCAACCGAGATGTCCGCAGATGGTTCAGGTTCCTCGAACCAATATTCTGCTCCAGCGCCCCAAATGAGTAGTCAAGCTCCTGCTGGTTCAAATGCTGCACCTAGCTCGCAGCTTCCGGGACATGCTTCATTTAGAAGGTATGATGGAATGTATTCTCCGATACCACGAATGCGCTGACAATTTGGGGATGAAGACAACGAGCTTCACGAGCTTGCCAAGTATGTAAATATCATTCCATTTCTTATCCATCCAATTTGATGCCTCGGTCCGAGGACCAGATTGTGATTGTGATTGTGGAGGAATTTGGAATCTTAACAAACATTTGCTAACAACAATGCGTAGACATGCCACGCTCGAAAGGTAATGTTACGCAAGATTATTGCGCCGTCGCATGGTCGTGCAGCTTTGAGTATATATATTAATGGGTCGATAGGTACGATGTGATGCTGCGAGTCTGGGGGTGCCTTGCACAAATTGCGTCGCCTTCTCCATAGAATGCAAGATCCCAACGCCGAAACGCAAGAAGACAAATAGTAAAAACAAAGATTCTGATAGGTATAAATTACCTCGGGTCTCTGAAGGGCTTGTAGCTGACGAGGGTAGCGACCGAGGAGAAACAATTGACGAACGATCACCTCAGAACAATGACTCCCCAAGTACCCAAACTACCAGGACCTCGATCGGCTATAACACGCAAGATGGAACGCCTGCGACTTCTCTCACTGAAGCTCAGGCTCGTCAGCGGGATAGCGACGAAACTACCTACGCTCAATTCATGAAGCCTAAATTCACCAGAGCGCCCATAAAGGAGGCAGGAAGAGTAGCATATCTAGGAGAATCGTCGAATTTGACACTACTCGTACACGACCGACATGGCAACGCAGATGTTGTACATTATCCCTTACCAGAGAATATTAGAGGATCTAGGGCGAGGCTGACGGAATTGGACAATGTGGAAATTGATATCCTACATCAACGGGGAGCATTTTTACTCCCTCCTAGGTCTCTTTGTGATGAGCTGGTAGATGCATATTTCAAATGGGTTGCTCCAATTGTGCCTGTAATCAATCGGAACAGATTCATGAGGCAATATTGCGATGCGAAGAATCCTCCTTCGCTTTTGTTACTGCAGGCTATCCTCCTGGCTGGATCCAGGGTCTGTACAAATCCCCAATTAATGGATGCTAATGGATCGACGACTCCGGCTGCCTTGACATTTTACAAGCGTGCGAAGGCACTTTACGACGCGAACTATGAAGATGATAGAGTTACAATTGTACAAGCTTTGGTCTTGATGGGATGGTATTGGGAAGGACCAGAAGATGTAACGAAGAACGTATTTTATTGGAGCAGGGTTGCGACAATTGTCGCACAAGGCTCAGGTATGCATAGGAGTGTTGAAGGTTCTGCGCTCAGCAAAGCCGACAAGAGGCTCTGGAAGCGAATCTGGTGGACGCTGTTTACCCGTGACCGATCGGTTGCCGTTGCTCTTGGCCGCCCTGTGCATATAAATACCGATGACTCCGATGTGGAGATGGTTAGTGAGGATGATTTTGTCGAAGATGAGACCAATCACCCCGCCGAATTCATCCAAGATCCTGTGCATGTCCAATTTTTCCTTCAATATGTTAAGCTTTGCGAAATTATGGGATTGGTTCTCTCACAGCAATATAGCGTAGCTTCAAAGGCTCGACGGCAAAATGCGATCGACCTCACCCACAGTGATATGGCATTGGCAGATTGGCTGTCTCATTGTCCTAAAGAGGTATACTGGGAGATGCCTCGACATCAATTTTGGGCAGCCTTGCTACATTCCAATTACTACACAACACTCTGCTTGTTACATAGAGCGCATATGCCACCGGCTACTACACAGAGAGGTAATTATGAGGAAAATGTATATCCATCTCGAACTATCGCATTTCAAGCTGCAGGAATGATTACGTCCATCATCGAGAACTTATCGGCACATGATGAGCTACGATACTGTCCAGCATTCATCGTGTACAGTTTATTCTCTGCATTGATTATGCATGTTTATCAGATGCGATCCTCAGTGCCATCCATCGTTGCAGCTACCCAAGAGCGAATGAGAGTTTGTATGAATGGCTTGAAGGATGTATCAAGAGTTTGGCTCGTGGCTAAAATGGTTTACACACTGTTTGAGTCCATCTTGGGAAATAAGGTTCTTGAGGAACGTCTTCAGAAAGCTGCTGGAAAACGACATAAACGTATGGTACAGAGCATTAGCGAGGGCCTTAATCAAGCTAAGAATGAATCGCAAAAGAGAAAATATGACGACATGTCACTGGACTTCGCTGTGGGCAGTGGACCCGCGCCACAAGAATCGTACGAGAGGTCCAGACCTCAAACACCAAGTCAGGGTTATAATTCATCATCGATGCCTGCACCACCACCTATTACATCACCAAATCAGCGTCAAAATCGAGATACGTTCATGGGAGGTTCTAATTCTCGTCCTCACACACGTCCGCCCACACCCTTCAACCCCTCGTACTCCGTCCCGGCTACGCCTCCGGATCTCTATCTTGTTACTAGGAACTCCCCAAATATATCACAATCTCTCTGGGAGAACTTCCAACCAGATCAGTTGTTCCCTGAAGGTGGTCCTAGTTTGAATAACATTCAATTCTCCCCACCAAGTCATCCCAACCTTGATCCAAATCTCATGCCTCATTTAGGTGCACCTCAGCCCCCAATCCCAAATCAAAATCAATCAAACCAATTGCCTCAACGCATGCAACGAGGCCAACCTGGAATGAGTGGAAGTCCAATTCAAGGTGGTGGAATGCTTCCAGCTGGAGTTCCTCCTAATTATAATATGGGCCAAGGTATGTGGCAGCAAGGCTTTGAGCAGCCAATGCATGAGCCTCAAGGCCAAAGTCCTAGTGATACCTGGAGTAATAGTTCTGCACAAGCTGTTCCTACAACTTTAAATGTTGAAGATTGGTAAGTCTACTACACTGTGCTAGTCTCGGTTAGCGTACTGACATGGTGATGTGCAGGTTTCAATTTTTTGGAATTAATGGGGATTTAACTGGTATGAATGGCGATGTCCCACTCGCTTGATTCTTCTTGGAAGGATCTGAAAATGGAAAAGGAAACCGGCCGGTTGCTATTTATGAGCAGAGACTTGCTTGACGTGGTTCTTGATGAGCTATTCCCTCGAGTACTTAAAAATTGGTCATGAAGCGTGTAGGTGTAGCTCATGCCGCTGTATTATAAGCCTTCTGGAACCCACCTAATGGATAGGAAATGAAACTTATCAAAGTAAATGTCTCAGAAATACATTATTTTGATACTTGTAACACACAAAATCAAACATAACTAGCAAATAATCGAAATATAAGAAATTACAACCCAATTTCGGGAAACTCTTTGTGGTGGGTATTGTGTCTTAAATGCGGATTCCCCACGTGCCCTGCGTTTCGATACATAATACACTATAAATGCTACTACGGATGACGAACACGGTAGTCCAAACTTAGTAGTATAATCTGGAACGTCCGTTCCCCGCGACTATTGTCCCTAAGGAAGCCAAGTGTACTTCATAACTGACACGAGTGATTTCCACTACAATTCGAGGTCTAGTAATTGAGTGATCGAATGATCCCAAATAAATTTAATCATAAACGACGAATGCTCTCATGAACGCAAGTGTCCAGTGCGGACGGCCCGCGAAACAACCATGTCACAATCGTCACGAACAGCCGCGATAACCTCGAAGCAATCGCGATTATATAGTGACAACGAAACACGATTCAGCGATTCCAGTGCAGCAACCTCCTCTACGATACGACCGAGAAATAGAAGACTGATTAGCACGGAACAAGAATTGGTGAGCACAGCAAGCAGCAGGGGGAGCAGTCCTGGTGGAAGTGCCAGAGGAGTGAGCCCGATCCCTTCAAGACATCCTTCAAGGAGGGTAGGCGATAATGGCGCTCAATCCGCCGAAAGTGCTTTAGGAATATCTGCGGTAGGGAGAGGAGATCAGAAAATTGGACCAGGGAATGCTGGAGCATGGGGTAGTGGGTGGTCGAATTCTTGGAGTACATTACAAGGACTTGCGAGTTCGGTGCTAGGTGATTTGGGGGATTTAGTAACAGATGATGGCGAAGGTAGTGCCAGGAAGACAGTCAGTTTGGATAGACCCAAAGCTAGAAGGAAAGATAGCTCTGTGAAGAAGTTGTTTGAACTACCTCATGGTGCATGGGGACCCGCAGAACAAAAGAAGAGGAATGAAGCTGTTATTGGCTCGGGGAGCCAATCGGAAAGAGAGGCAGCTTTACGGACACAAAAAATGACGAGACTTCTCGAAAACCACACAGATCTAAATGGGGCAATTGATACAAATGGAAATTACAAACGGAGAACGTCCATGGATGAGGCTACAACTGGAACACAAGATGACGAAGGTGATGCGCTGGTCTATATACACCATGTGCAAAAAGAGGATACGCTTGCGGGAGTTATATTAAGATATAATTGTCAACCTATGGTATTTCGAAAAGCCAATAGATTTTGGCCAAATGACTCTATACAAACTCGACAAGTGGTTGTACTACCAGTAGATGCTTGTGCAATCAAAGGACGTCCTTGTGACCCATCTCAGGTTCTGAGCCAAGGGGTCGATTTACTTGCTCCAACGCCGAGTTTGGAGGATGCCCCAGAAGTGTGGCCACCCAGATCAGAGACACCGACAGAACGACCGGAGGAAAATCCATGGGAACATGTACGATGGGTTCTCCTTGATTCATCTCCAAATTCTAAACCAGTCGAGATTGCACGTATGCCTAGAAGAACCCTGGGGTATTTTCCACCACGGCGAAGGAAGAGTCAGGCTACTAATTCTATCACATCTACCCCTCGTGCTTCTTATGATCTTCCGCGCGGGTCTTCAGGCGAACAGGTTAGGAGCCCTGCAAGCACAACTTCTCGAAGACCGAGTAATCTAGGACCTCGACCTTCTCAATCTACCGGTGGAAGCTATTTCCCTCCGATTGGTTCAGCTAATCGGTCTCGTCGAGAAAGTGTAGGTGAAGCCGCGGATCGACTAGGATGGCTTCGGGGACCTGGCGGCGTAGGAACACTGGGGAAGAGTGTCACGACTCCTGGACCTGGACAGGATCCCTTAAATGCATGGGCGAGAAAACATATACCCGGAATTACAATCGATTCTCTACCTTCTTCCTCAATTCTTGAGTCTGAAGTCCCTTTTGGATTCAGAGATGAACTCGCAAGTATCGCTGAGGGTTCGTATAGTCCTGCAAGCGGATCGGTTACGCCTAGTAATTTGGGTGGCTCCGGGATTGGTCTGGAAAATGCAGCAGCGGCGATTGAAGGTTGGGTTAGAAGATTAGCTGTTAAAAACCCGGGAACACCAAATGGAGGCGGTACATCGACGGATGGGCCTGGAGATCTTATAGAATTATTAGATGGGACTGGAAGTGATGACGGTAGGGGTTTTGAACTTTCGCCGGGTAAATTGAGGAATAGTTCGTTAAATAGACGTGGAACTTCTGGGAGAGAAGATTTAGAGGGTGCAGTGAGAGGGAGAGGTGTTAAGGGGGGAAAGAAGGATTAAATTTGTTGCTGTATGGAAATATTGATGTCAGTTGTGTTGTGTTTTGGGGACAGGCAGACAAGCAGGCAGGCAGGCAGGCAGGCATTGTCAAGCGTCACTCCGATGAGGAATTGCATGGTTAAACACTATATAGAAGTGAGGGCGCATTGGGGGAGGCGTTTTTCGTTATTTTTCTTAGTTGAATGGAATGGTAAATGGGAAATGGGAAATGTTGAATCTTCTGAAACTTTGGATTTTGAATCTCTTGAATTTTGGTCCTTTTCCTTTCCTTTTCTGGTGTGTTGGGTATGGGAATCCTGGATGCTAGATGCTGAATGCTGAGTATTTTTGTATGCTTGTGCTTTTGTTTGTGCTTGTGTTCCTCTTCGAATTTGTACGTGCAATTGAGCAAAAAAAGGGGAGATGGAGAGGAGATGAATCCTCAGGAGGGTCAGTGTGTAAGGGGGTTATGAGATGTGTTTGTAACATGGATGGAGTACAAGGAGGTGGTTTTTTGAGGAATATGTAATACGCAGTGCGCATGACGGAGTAGATGTGGGGTTGGAAATAGAGTTAAGAGAATAAATTTTGTTGTATGGGGAGGGAGGTGAAGGGATTCATTAAATTAGTTGTTGTTATGAGTTGAATTATGGGAGAGGAGGAATGAGTGGACTACTTATTATGTTTATATTGGGTTACTCGCAGTATGTATTTGTATTATTTTCGAGGTGAGTTTTAAAGTGGTGTATTGATTGGAAGAATGAAAGGGGTGATTTTTGAGGATTTTTGAGATGGATTGTTGGGTTGTGTATTGACTGAGTGAATTTTGAAGATTAGGTGAAGAGACTCGAGAGAAGAGGTCATCTTTCTCTTTCTCAAGCTTTGTATAGTGTGTAAGGTTCTGCTTCTGCTAATTTAGGATTATACATACGAAGTCAACTTACTTCATCAAATTACAGAAAGCCAGTCCGATTTTGCGGGGAAGATATGGCTGAGTATGATGTACTAGAGTTGATGTACTCAGATTCTTAACGGGATCGAAGTGGATAGTAAAAGTTTTTTCTTGACGGATGAGGATCAAGGTGTGGATTGTTGGTATATGGATACTAATGTTATTTTATTATATGTTGTTGTTGTTGTTAAAGTTCTATTTATACTGTCGTTTACAATGAAATGACTATTGTGATGAAGAGTTAAGAGGGGTTCATAGAGTTCGAGTCAAAAGACACAGCACACTTCCATGTAATTAAATTATGAGACTTTTCACGTATCTACATATTTGATGTTTCGTTAAAGAGTACATACGTTGCGTTGTATCTTATACTCGATACATTCGTTAATTGATGGATGGGGTGGATGGTGGGGATTAGGAGGTCTTATACAGAAACCTTCCGCTTCCCTGGTGCTACTGTCAAGTGAGGGAGGGGGTATGAGTGAATGATGCACTGATTTTATCTCTATTCACTTACTTGTAAATGATGGACTAGAGGAGCTGGAGGGGTATGAGGTATATCATATCTGGGTAACTAACTATTCACGGCCTGTATTCGAGTGAAATGTAGTAGATGTTATTTTATGTGAGACTGCGAAGCTGTAAAAACAACTAGTCAGTCAGTATTGATAGGCTCAAGCTGGAGCTGTTTAGTTACAAAAGAAGCGCGGTATCCTTTTGATGCAGAATTCAAGTTTAGGATGTAGCATATCTGCTATAACAACGCAATAAGAGCTCCTCTTTATTCAACCATGAAAATCCGAATCGTTTAGTGAATACCCACTGATGATAATTAATAAGTATACTTATGGGATTTGTTAAGTTTTGTTATTGTTGCATGTCTACAAATTCACGTAGGTGCCACTCGATGGTCTACTTGGGTTTGGGTTTGGGTTGTGAGTGGATCGGCTAGCGAGTGGTATGTATGTAGGTATGTATTGATGCAGTGTACATATATAAGCGAGTAACATCATGTATCGGAGTAGAGGTGCAAGGGAATTCATTAAAGACGCTAGTGGATATTCGTCTGGAGGTGTTTGGATAATATGGTACGCTTTGGCTGCTTTAGATGGAATATAGGGGAATATCGATTGTCTGTTTTGTTTTCCACTGAATAATTGTTGATCGAGACATATAGTACATCGAACGTACATGAGAATTGTGGTAAATAGTATGTATGTATCCGTGTATGCATTTTTATTCAATCTGAAAGCTAGAATAACAACTTTACTAGGTTCTCAATTTAACTCGCTCCGCTATGCTACCCAACAGACCAAAAAAGAATGCTACCCTCCCAACCTCTATTTTATGCATGTAAATCAATTTGATACAACCACCCATTTATACCTCTCTACTCCAATCTATAACACCCATCTCACACCTGAATCTAGTCATCTGAAAATTCTACAGCCACACTCGTATCTAAATCACTCAATGTTCCCTCTCCTCCTACATCACCGTCTTCAGCTCCACCTTCTTCACTCTTCCCATCCAAATCCCTACACAATCTCCCTAATAATCCTTCTACCCTCCCCATACACTGCTCAAGTTTCTCTAACCTTCCTTTGATATCCTCGCCTTCTTCATCGCTACTCCCCTCATTCAACAAATCCCTTAAATGTTTTGGTATAGTCATTCCCGCAAATGGCGCTACTGAATCTCTTCTGATTCTCTTAGCACTATTAGCCGTATCTCTCCTTTTCATGTGTTCTCTCGGATTAACTGGTTTTTGTCCAGATTTTGATTTTGATTTTGTCGACCCATTGAATTCTCGGGCAAAGTCATTTTCGAAAACATTCCGATCGCGTCGGATATCGTTGTCAGATTCTATTCCGATTTCACTCGCAATTTCACTCGGAGGTTCCGCATCAAACACTGCTTGCAAGTCACCGTGAACGCTAAAGCCTCTGGAAAAATCCCAAAGTCGAGGACGGTGTGGAAGACGGGGTAGTTGTTCTGCTTCCTTTTGACGACGGGGGCCGGCCCACAATTGACGTCGTTCGAGATAGCCGATGAGGAGTAGAAGGGGAGCATTGAGAAAACGCACGGCTGCTACGTTAATCTTGTGGAACCAGCGGGGTGTTAGGACGAATTTTAGAGGCATGAGGACAAAGAGGGCAAGGATGTTGAAGGGAGGGAAATAGGCGAACAGGGAGTCTGATTTGACACCTTCGAGAGTAAGGACGGCGCGACGGAATTGGATCTCTGCGGTAGCATTTGAAACGATGGTTGAGAAGGTTGTTGAAAGCATGGAGACGAGGATGGTAAGGAAGAGGGTGTTGCCTAGGAAAGCGAAAGTGACCATGAGGATCGGACCAAGGAGCCAATGGAATTGAGCAGATGTTGTGATGCCTGTACCGTCGAGTCCAAACCATATCCAGAGCATCCATTTAGAAACTGTTATTGGCTCATGGATACCATTTCCAAGCCAAATCATAGAGAGCAGGAATCCAGCAAAGCACCACACAGCAAGGATCGTGAGTACAGTAAAATCGCGCATCATAGCCCGAAGAGAAATGAAAAGCATGTTTTCGGACATAAGATTGAACGCTAGACGTGGAACGAGGACAGGGGCTCCCAAGGCGAGGACATCTAGTGCTTGTTGGCCAGTGCAAACGTTATCAGTGTGCCAGCCTTTGAAGCGAAGCGCCAGATATATTCCAAAGATCGCGGCGAAAGTAACATCGAGGAAGGACCACAGATTCTGGGTGTATACGTGCCATCCGTGTTCAAGTATAGAGCAACTGCGATTGGCGTTAACAAGGACTACAAGATTCCACTGGGATGTACTAAAGAACTTACAATTGATCTAAAGACCAACCTGATGTATAAACAATGAATAGCAATTCCATCCCACCAAATGTAGATGGATCACGATCTGCCATGACATACAGATAGAAAACCAACAGTAGCAGAAAGTGGCAGACTTCCAAATAATTCCTTGTACGAGGAACTATAAGTCTATATTGGTTAAACAATGGCGCCTCTCTTGGATTGTACAACGAAATCGGTTTATTCTTGTAGTGATCAGGTAGAATATCCATGAACGCCGTTGGGGTGTATATGATCCTACCCTCGTATATTGCGCTTATTACTTTTTGGCAAGCCGACGAACTAAGGAAAGCTTTGCTTTGAGAAATTATGGCAATTTCTAAGGCTGGTAATCTTCGATTGGCACCTGTACGGGACTTGGCAGCCCAGCCAAAGTTGCTGCTTTCCTGGATGACATTGTTTGGAGCACCTTGAAATGGATCGAAACCTCCTACGAGAATGCGAGACAGAAGAAGTAACCCTTCCGAGCCGGTATGATCCTCGTGGAAACGACGCAGAACTCGATTGGCGACTATTTCGCATAGATGGGCACGTGTAGTACAAATGCTCTGTTGATGGGGTAGAGCCAATTGTTCGCGTTGGAACTGTGTTTTGTTGACGAGAAGACAATAGACTTGGAGTTTGTTAGTATCTGAAAGTAGGATTTGATCTCGAAGAAATAACAAAGACTTTATGGAGTGCTCATGGTAGAAACAAATGTGATCTTTGAGAACTACTCAAGATACCGCCCATATCTACCATCACCTCATCAAACATTTTCCAAATTTCCTTCTATTGGTTGTTGTTTTAATCACTTGAGGAATGTACTAATGATCATTCCCTCAACCTTCAAAGTGATCTAACAATAATAAGAATAAGTATAAGAAAACAGTAACATACCAACCGACAAATCATCCAAATCATACAGCTTATCTACCAATGGCCTCACAACCGATACATTCAATCTCGGATCCCTCAATTGTTCCAGACTATATGGATCATCTATCTTTCCCGTTAGTCTAAGTCTCACTTCCCTATCTCACCGTTGTTAAAACTCACCAATCGCCGAGATAATATCTCTCCTTATCCTAACATTCTATCAGTATCATTCTCCGGCTCAGATATATATGAATCAGGAAACAAACCGATGAATCGTCTTATAAACTGGCAAATCCCCAAATTCATCTTGGGGATAACATATATCTCCTATGGCATGAGGGTGATAACACGCATGGCCATCATGTCTCCCTATAACCATACTCCTATGTCCATCTCCACTCCTCACATCCGCATCTCCCTCGATATCCTCCTCCGGGTCCGGTGTCAACAACTGTGTCGTCTCCGTACTGATAAATCTCTCATGCTCATCCTCACGTGAATTTCCACGATAATTTCTAGGAAGCGTCGTAGTTCTAGGGGAAATGGGAGAGGTAGAAGGAGAAGAAGATGCTTGACCCATTATCCCTTCATCAGACCATGCCCAGACTTTGGGACGAGGAATATGCTAAGGTGTTTGGGTAGCGGGTGGTATTTATTGATAATACAAATTCTTGGAATTCCAGGATCCAGCGCTGTTTAATTGATTTATAGCATGACGCAAGGTGTAAGAGGTAAAGATAAGGAGGTGGCTCAGGGTAGATTGACTCGATTGACTAGATTTTGAATGGTAAGAGGTGCGATAAGGATTGCATGCAGGCTTTAAGCGGCGAGGATAAGATGAGCGAATTAAATGAATGAATTGAAAGTTTCCTTTTTCTTGGATGCATCGATACCGACGCGGTGGTATTTTACTCGTGCTACGTATATAAACCACTTTGTGGGGTGCGTCAGAGATAGCGCAGAATAGATTTATTATGTGTAATAGATTTGAAGAAATATTCATGAATCGCCGTTAAAACGTTTATTGTTCGGTGATAGTTGAATTGATGATAATAAAATGACAAGTTCGCTGCAGAGAGTATGTACGTAAATCTCTTCCTTTGTTGCATTCATTCCCAAATCCTATCAATTTCACTCTATCATATCCTATCTCATCTCAGCTCTCAAATCCAAATAGAAGATGTCCATCTCCTCGAACTCTCAAACACGCTACAAGCTTGTCTATCGCGTCCTCCCATCTCACCTCTCCGCGACAAAAGATGCCATGTTTGCTGTGGGTGGTGGAGTGTACGCCGATTGAAAATACATAAAAGTTTGTTTTGAAATCCCCGGATTCGGACAGTTTTTACCAGTAGCAGAGAAGGGAGCTGTGCCTCACACAGGGCAAGTAGGCGTCTTGAAACGAACTGAGGAGGTCTTGGTGCATATTTTGTGCACCGGGGAGGAAGTTACAAGGAAAGCAGTTGAGGCATTGAAGAGGTGAGTTTCATGTTGAATTGTTTATTAAAGGGAGGCATGGAATTAGAGGAGAAGCGAAGAAGGGAATGGCGAGAGTTTTGGCAGTAGATGGGGCTAATTCTAGAGAATAGGACACACCCGTACGAAGAAGTGAGTTATGAGGTTTATAAACTAGAGGACTTCTGAAGTTTTCGAATCATATCACGGGATATAGAGCAATCAATCTCTTACCCAATCCAAATCTGAAGTCGATTTGTAGAGCGTCTTGTAAGGTAGCTACCAGCCAGCATAAATAAACATTATAACTATAACAGCATATGTAGAGCTTTCTTATGATACATCTTCATAAGTGAATGTTTGCCTGAAACATTCAATTAAATGGTCGTCATCACGCCGCCAAAATGTATTGTCTAATTCTCGACCGCAAAATATCAGACCATTATCCCATTCAGCACCCGAAATTCCTGCACCTCCTCCAAATCGGCTCCTCTCTTCGCCTCAGCGTCTGCTTCCCCATTCCACTCCCTCGGAATTTTCCAAAATGCGACCGCAACTCCACGCCCGTTTTCTGAAAAGTTCATCGGCGTATTCACTTTTTTGATGCAATAGACTAGTCTCCTCCACAAATCCAGATTCTTGACTTCCGTTCCAGCACTAGTCCGCCAGCCCCGCTGAGCCCAACCGTTGATTCGCTCGGTAGCACCGAGAGAAACATACTCAGAGTCAGTAGCGATGACAATACGCGTCCAAGATCCAAAGTTATCTCCTTGCCAGGCACGGTATTCGAGAGCGGCTACCACAGCACGCAATTCGGCACGGTTACTAGTTTGGCGATGAATTTCTCCGGTTGGGCCAGTATTCTCGAGTCTGAAATTGATTTTGTGGTGAGGTGAGATGACGAAACCGCAGCCGGCGCGAGGGCTAACAAGACCATTGGAGAGACAGGAGCCATCAGTGTAAAGGAGGATTTCATTGGGATTAGTACGACGGATAAAGCGATGGGCTGGACGGAAAAGCGTGCTGGGAGTATCACTGGAAAAAGGAGGGCAGAATTTTGTGATGGTAGGCATCGGACCGGAGTCGAGGTTGGGTTCAAGGGCACCATTAAAGCCGTTCATTCCCGGTCTAGTGAAAACCGTGAACGCCTCTTGTGGATCAAATACTTGATATTCAGGGTGTTCAAGTGTCTCCGGGTCTTCATCGTCTGAACGAACATCAGAGAGAGAAGCAGAGTCACTATTTTCTTCTTCCTGGAGATCTTGCATGAAGCTGTAGTCACAACAGCAGATAATGCAAATTATTTGATGATGAGCTCCGCAAACCAAAGTCCCATCAGAAAGCTCGGTGGGATTCATATCGGGAACCCAACCAGATGCCATAACGAAATCAGCGACTTGATTAGAATGAGAATAGTATGATGACACGGGATGCTCTTCAAGCGAAGGACTGATGAATAGTAAAATGACCAGACGATGGAACTGATGAATTCTGAAGAGAATTGAAGATTACCAACATTCAAAATGAACTGAATGAATGAATTCCACCTCAGATCAGAACCAAGAACCTTTGGGGTGAATTCATTGATTAAATATAAAGGAAGGTACCACCGCTTGTGTTTGACGCATATCCACTAGCGCTTCTGTCGGTAAAAATTTCATCCCACGAATGCCTTCTTCCAAGGTTCTTCCCAGTAGTTTATACTCTACCGGTATTTCGTTTATTTGAGATGTGAAATTGACAGTGACACTGCTGCCATTCTTATATATAGATACCGCTGAAGAATAAAATGCTTGTCTCGCTAAGGTGTACTAATTCATACAAAAAATCTTATACTCTCAATCTCAACCTACGATTTAGTACAGTTTTCTCCACCAGAACCGTGGTTTCCATGGTTCCGTAGGGAGAATTGGGAACAAGGCTTACTCTACGCTATCAATGAGCCCTTTCAATGCATCTCAGATAATGTATATTGGTATAAAATCATAAGCCGTTATGAATCAGGCCAATCACTAGCCTACCTACTCACCACTGCCCAGCCGCGTTGGTGAAGATTATTAATTCTAAGGAATAACTGAATCCTTCCAGTCCACTCTCATACGGATTTTGCATCATATAAGGTGTAGAGACACCTGAAAAAATATATGTAGGAAGCGTGGAAAAAGGTAGAATGCCTGTGTGTAGTAATGCACAGGTAGGTCTGTGTAGGAAACAACTGCTTCGACTTTTAGCAGAATCATCTTGCATTTCGTTTTCAACGACAAAAATTACTCCATAAGATTGTACCCAATGCAATACATAGGATGTGTGCTCTTAAATAGAAAACACGTAACAGTGTCCCACTCAAACACCTCATACCTTCATCGGTACATACCCAAGCCAGTAATTAAAATTCATCAATCCAAGAGATACATCAATCAACAACCTCCCCAACTCTCCCTACAAAGCCTTCCAGCCCAGCAACTCCCTTCTCTCCCCTCTCGCTTCCAGAATACAGTCCATGACCACCCCCGGGCATTACCAGCACCTGACTACCCAACTCTATCCATTCCCTAGATGTCAACAATTCAAAACTGACATCTGTAATGCCATCAGTGCCAAACACAAATGGCTCATCTTTTGATTTCCCGTTGGAATCAGTTATATCACAGCCGTCCAGTAATCCAAATCCAAAAACATCATCTGCGTCTTCTGCTCCCATATCTCTGGCAGGGAGATTTGGGGTTAATTTGAGAACGCGTGCTGAAGCGCGAACACTAGCTATGTATATTACTACTACTGTGCCCGGCGTGACGGAATTAATGTCGCCATCATCAAAGGATGCGGTGAAACCACTGGCAGCTTGAAGAGAATGATGAGTCTGAATCATATGTTTACTGGGTATCGCCATCACCATTCCTTTGCGAATTCGAGGAGCAGTCTGAGAGGAAAGTTCCATAGGACTATTTGAGTATTCTCGAGTCGGTAAGTCGAGAACAATACCGATGGTTCCAACTTGACCAGCTTCGATTGTGTGTACCGGGAGGCGAAGATTGCGAATGCTGACTATATGTGCATTATGCCATTCGCCTTTAGTAACTGAGGCAGATGGCGTGTTTCGAAGAGCTATCCTAGAAAGTTCGGTTGCCGAGGGATGCATGAGTGAGGTACCTAGACTGGTGGGCGGAGAACGGAGGCCAGTCTGAGGAGAGTCATCATCGTCAGAATCTGCTGGGAAAGGGCCCACGACGATATTATCTCCAATTGACAGCCTGCCAAACCTAAGATGACCGGCAACTACAGTTCCCGCATCAACACCATTACTATTACAGATCAAAGCATCATAGGAAGCTGGTACCCCAAATACATCTTCAATGTGGAATAGAGATGAGGGTTGCTCTGGATTGAGTGCCATGCCAATATAATCGTGAGGAGTGGGTGGTGTAGGTATCGGCAAAGCTTGGAAAAGAGCATGAAGCTGGCGAATACCAGTTCCCTTGACCGCACTTGTAAGGATGATAGGAACAATGGACCTGAGATCTGACATTGCCATTGTATTGATGACTTTTCTAACAGTATTAGTATCTTCAGGCAGTATACTAGTTAGATCGGCATCGACGATGTTTTTGGAATTATCTGGCGGAAGGATTGAAGGAGTTCTCCCTGTTGCTTTGATAGCAGATAGAAGTTTCGACAGTGTCTCGCTTAGACGAGGTCTTGAAGCCAGATCAAGCTTGGTGATCACGATAGCCAACGGTTTATCCAGTTTCAAACAAAGCTCAAGATGTGCTTTTGCAAGATCAGTTCCTGCCCCAACGGTGCCAAGAAGCTCCGTTGTTGAAGTACTTCCGGCACCGCTCGAACCCGTGTCATCTGCTGCGACACATAGAACAGTCCAATGGGGAGCCCAACCAACCAAGCCTCGAACTGTTGTCCTGCGATACCTTGGATGACCAGCAGAGTCGGAAACAAATAGAAGCCGGCCATCTTCTGCTGTAGCATGAATATCTGTCCAGGACGTTACGTTGCCAGAAGCATAATTGATGACTTGTGAGTCTTTATAACCAACTAACTCCTGTGCCACAGAACTTGTAATACCCGTAGCAATTTCATGTCGATGTTTCAATAGACTGAGTCTGCTTTTACCTCTACCATTATCAAGCGTTGTGGTAGACAAAGTACCTAGAAGACTTGATTTTCCAGATGTAGTGGGACCAGTAAGGGTGATACGCAGCTGTTCAGTTGTATCCTCATGTTGAAGAGCGGGGGCCTCGGCAACCTCACTAATCGTAGGCTGTGGAGTATGTTGACGAATGACAGGAGCTTCGTCGTAGCTTATTGACTGTGCTCGTTTCGAACTGAGATCTGGAGTTATGAGGGCTTCAGCGACCCACAATTTCTCTCGGTGCCGGAAATTTGTTGATATCGCTTGATCTTCAGGGACCAACCACGGTTTTTGTTTCTTGAGTCGCTGCGAAATTTGAGACTTTGGGAGTTCATCTGTCTCTTGCCATTCACATTCCCCAACAACTACCTTTCGAACAATCTCAACATTACATCCAAGACTAGCTGCCATAGCCCGTAGGTTTGTCAAACTCTCGTCTAATTCATCGCTCGTCAGACCGACAAATGTACCATCATCGGAAACGCCTATTTCATACAGTGCTCCACGGCTTTCCTCAAGCCCAGCTAACAGCTTCCCGGGTCTTGAAGGGGCATCTAAGCTTGTTGCGCTGCCAGGCAATCTGTTGGACATCAAAATTAGCGCAAGTTCACAATTAGGCATGTTTCATTGCATGTCTCAAATTTGATTATTTTAATCTGGGATTGGGCCACATCGGCCTAACATACAATCACCGCTATGGGGTAATGCACTCACTTTGGCAATACAAGATCACTTGTAGATGATGCATGATATGGAGACGACTGTTGTAGGCGCCACAGCAATTGAGTTGTGAGCTGCTCTAGACGTTTCTGTTTACTCTGGTTGGATGGTGCCAATATGGGGCTTGCTTTCTCCTGATTAAGGGGTTGCTGTTTGTGCTGTTGAGAACCAGATATTATTGAGCCAGTGCTTGACGCACTATACGTCCTCCTCGGTCGTAACAAAAGATGTAGTTTGTATTCTGTGGGACCTTCCTGTGGTTCTGCCTCCAATTTTGTGACTCCATAGTCCGAGATGTGAGTTGAGCCAGAGGAGCTGTCGAGAGATTTCGGATATGGCTGAGGTGAAGGTGGTTTAGGAGAATTGGTAGGAGTCAACAGCCACGGTGATTCTACCCTTGGGGGTTCGGGTTCATATGTAAAAATCGATGCCATTTTCCGATATCAGGTCTAGTCGTTGCCACTGCTCAGTTGTCCAGCACTCCGTTCAATATCCAAATGTCAATGTTATAAGAATTATTGCCACCACTCTGAGTTGTCCAATTCTCACTCAACAATCGGTAACTTCTCCAAAGACTGCCGTCGCCGTATTAATACTTTCCCAATCACCAAGGAAGACTGTATAGTTATGTGGTGTTTGTGTATTCGAAAAGGGTGTAATAATCGTAAAACCATTTTGATGTTTGTATGAATAGATAACTGGTTTGCTAGATAGCTCCAGGAACTAGGGATTAACTGAAAGTTGGTCGAAAAAGGTCTCGAACTGAAAGAACAGTTATGCAGATGGGTTAGAAGTCATCTTGATATAACTTCTCTTTGTATGGTAAAGTAAATTGTTTGTGTCAACGTAGGATAATGTAGGGTAGAGGAAGAGAACCTGGATATTAAATAATTGTACCTACAAGTAGGTATTATCAGATAACAGTCATAATCTATCAGTCACACACCGTTTGGTTCACATCCAATTATTGGCTCTCTCATCATTCCAATCATCTTCACTTGTTATAGATCTTAATTATAGCTTCCAAGGTTGGGTTAGCAAACTGTGCTTACCAGGTTTATCACCTTAATTATGTGGCTAATGGGGCTCGGAGGTTCCACATGGGCTAAGCCCCACCAATCTTCAGGTATGGTGTTCACGGATTAACACCCTGAAACTCATTTGCATCTTCGACCCATATTCTCAAGACAACCCTTTGTTACAACTTCACAAACATTTAAGAATAAACTCAGATCCAGTTTAATTAAATATTTCAACTCCTTTCTTTTTGTTTGTCTAACACAATATTCTTCGTCTTCCAATTCTCATCGTTCTCTATCTATATTCCTGTTACATCTACATTCCACCAAATAATTGACATCTCATTTGAATCCTCACGATGGGTCTATTTTCACGAAAAGACAAGAACGCCTCTCCTGCTCCGGCAGCAAATCCTTATGCCACTCCACAACCTCAAGCCGACCCTTACGCACAAGACAATAACAAGTTTGCGAACATGCCCGCTCAACCCACTCAATCTCCATATCAATCAGCCAGACAACAAAACACTGCTCCAGGGGCTGCAGGTGCCCCTAATGGTGGTTTGCCAGGTGGCCCTCGAGGGGGAATGGGTGGTCCTAGTCCTCGAGCTCCAGCTCCAAATGGGGGTGGATACGGATCTGAGAAATACGGAAATGGTGGTGGATATGGCGCAAACAGATACGATGGTCCTGCCGCCAACTCGGGATCAAAATATGGTCCTTCTGGTTATGGTGGTTTAGGACGAACCAACAGTAACGATACAACTACGACAGAAGACAATAAGAATGAATTGTTTGGTGGCGCAAAGGATAGATATGCACAAAAGGCAGCTACTGGCTCTGAGCGACCACCTCCGCCATATGGCGCTCAGTCAGATGCTGGCCCATCAACTGGAGGTGGGTATGGAGCATATGGAGAAGAAAGACAACTTACTGCCGAAGAAGAGGAAGAGGAAGACGTTCAAGCGACAAAGGCTCAAATTAGGGCCATGAAGCAAGAGGATGTTTCATCTACTCGAAACGCATTGAGAATCGCGGCCCAAGCTGAAGAAACTGGCCGTGCTACCTTGGCTCGTCTAGGTGCACAAGGAGAACGTATCCACAATACCGAGAAGAACTTGGATCTTGCTGCCAATCATAACCGAATTGCTGAGGAGAAAGCTAAAGAATTGAAGACTCTTAACAAGAGTATGTTCGCTGTCCATGTTTCCAACCCTTTCACAGCAAAGTCGAGAAAGGCTCAACGAGATGATGATATTATCAACAAGCATAGATCAGAACGTGATCAGCGCGAGGAGACTAGAAATGCAGCTTTCGCATCTTCTCAGAGAATGGAGGCAAACTTCAGAGATCTTCAGCCAGGAGATGTAGGATACCGAGCAACAGCAACCAAGGCCAGTCTTGCAGAGAGATCTAAATATCAATTCGAAGCCGACTCTGAGGATGACGAAATGGAGAATGAAATCGACTCCAACTTGGATGCTCTTGGTCATGCTGCCGGAAGATTGAACTTACTAGCGAAGGCTACTGGTCGTGAAGTCGATGACCAGAACAAACATATTGAAAGAATTATTGGCAAGGTATGTTATTGTATATTCCTATTTTTCTGACATGATTGCTAACTATGTCTCAGAGCGACCGTGTCGACGATCAAATCGCTATGAACAGAGCCAGATTGGACCGCATTCATTAAAGTCCTTTCTCGTCCACATAGACTTGCTAATAGCGCAGTTGTTCAAATCCACAGTCTTTCCTTATCTTGGTGTACATGCGTCATATTGCTAGTAGTTTCCGTCACACGATCCTACCCGTAATGATATATCTCTCTCGGATAAAACCATTTGAATACCCCAAATCCATCTCGCATCATGGACGAACACTCCACCAAATGTTCAATCATGCATACTTTTAGCTAGTGATATTTCCGGGTGGAAGCATATCATATCATATCATATCATATTACAATACAGGAGTTTCGGTTGCAAACATGGGTCTCGCTAGATCTTGAGGGGTGGGATACCTAGTTTGTTGGTTTGTTTGTTTGCTACGTTGTTGATATGTATAGACGTCGAATTTTCAGATTAAAAACTTTTTATGCTATACTTATATACATGGTTGTTTGTGTATTTTTGTGTTGTTGTGTGGAAGAGAATAGAGTGGAATTTTTTATGTGATTGATGTAACATATGATATTGCTATACTAATATTGATACTGGTACACATTAAGAGAATATGTTTAGAGACTTGAGTGACGTTAGATGAAGCAGGGAAAAGGAAGAATGGTAGAGAAGAGAGAAGAAAGAAGAGAGCGAAACTCGCTTGTTGATTCGGGTTCGGATGGTGTTTAGGTAGGTATCTGGGTATTCTTTCGATAGCAGGCTTGGGACTTGATTTTTGTTATAAGAGTATTGACTTGTCTATCTGTCTTTCTTTATTTTAATAGAGAGAGAGAGATTTGTGTGTATATGTGTGTATATCTAGAGGTAATGAATAGATAGATAGATATAAGCAACATACTACAACGACCTATATATTAATTAGCTCGAAACCCCAATCTGGCATTATTTTGTGGTTTAGACGTGACTAGATCTCTATCTGTGTGTATATATATATATGTATATATGGAGTATGGAGTATAAATTCAACATTAAATATTCAATAGAGAGAGATGTGAAGGAAGTGTGTAGTTCTGGAGATGTATATATATATATAGTTCTGGTGTGTAAATATATGAATAGATGAACAGATGAATAGATGAATATAAAGCTACATGTAAAGCTAAATACACCATCTATCTACATTCCTCCACAACGACAAATACAAACCCAAACAACATTATCTTCTTATCAGAATTCCTTCAAATCGAGTATCCAAACATGTCTATCGAATAAAGAGCAGAGGGGTCTACCATAGTGAGATTCGCAGATGCTATGCTATAAAGAGAATAAATGTGTACATATCTCTTCACCATTGGTAGCTAGATACTTATGCAACGCAGAGGTGAATAAAGTATGAGACTCGGAGTATACAGATAGATAGATAGATAGATATAGGGGATGTAGATATTTGTATATTCTACATCTCACTCTTCCTCTTCCTCTGCATCTACTCGAGTATATCTCGCGTCTCTTGTTACCTACCTAGTATAGTAGTATCTGCAAAAAAAGGAGAGATAATAATAATCAAACAGAAATATTTCAAACCACCAACGAAAGAAAGACAGACGAAAAGAAGAAGATCTCGAGAACGGAAATGCTCTCAGAGGGAGCAAGCAGTAAGTGACCAAAGAGCAAAAATCTACAAAAGGAAAACATACAACAGTGGGGATTCGCTGGTGGTCACCCACCCAACTACTAATCCACCGATCTGAAGCTTGTGTATGGCAGAGCGGACGGGATGCCCAATTCTCTTCAGTCTATGGTCGTATGTGACAGCCTTACGTTTGTAAGAAAATATATACTCTTTTGAAACATAGATCAATGGTTGGAGATTCGCTGATAGTGGGTACCCTACTGTTCAACCCCTTGTGTTCCCTGCTTGGCGCCTAGTAGTCTTAACTAATTGTCTTTATATTCTTGAGTCTATATTTGTATGTGAGAGGAAGTAGCTGATTTGAAGTATGAATTGTAGATTTTGGCGACGGTTTGTATGTTGGATTTCTGTGTAACAACCCCAACACTTAAGCAGGTGAGAATATCTTATTGGCATCGAAGAGATAAGGAACACATGGCTACCTAAGTATCGACTTCATCGCTGTATTCGTAAAATGCAAACGATACCGAGGCAGATAATGGAGCGAAGAAAGTATATCCTGGTGAGCACTGCGGATGAGAGATATTGACTCGAAGTTCTAATCCACTCGCTTATGGAACATCCCAATTCACCAGGCCAGGACAAATATATCGTCTACTTACAATGAACATAGAGTATCTCAAGGGGACCTTGTCTGTTTGACAAGTCCCGTAAGGCTAGCATTTCGCTAAACACTTATCATATAATTAGTTGTATCGAATGAAGGAAATTACTAGTTCTGTTGGTCGTCACCAGGAAAGATAGTGTGCTCTAGATATTCGCCCAAGGGAGGGGCATCCACGTGAATCGATAGTGATCACGAGGGTCTTTGCAATCCTTCCGAAAAATATAAATGGGTAATCGTCCGGTAGAGTCGGCGAAGATGATGTAGGTAATATTCGTATTGTAAGAATACTTATTGTTGAACCATAGTCTGTTTTCTGACCAAAATCATGTGAGCCAAGAAGGAGGGTCATGGTAAAGTTGCTTGAAATGTGGATGACCAGATATCGCTCTACACTCAATAGTACGAGTACCTACTGTCCATTCGCAAATACCGGGGACCTTGAGTATTATTGAACCTTAAAATGGATCATGTATGATGGGTGCAAGCGAAATCATGCAATGCAATGTGCCCGATGGATTTGTTGCAGTTGTTGTTTGCTTGTACGCCATTGTCAGTATGAGCTGAATGGAAAAAAAGCTCGCCTTACTTACTGTACTCGTACATAATAACCTTGGACTGTTATACGAACTTGATTGGCAGTCATATGGGGAGGTCTTATAGGTGCTATATGCATTATGCGGCGGTGGAATTCACGAAATGGGATGTTGCATTCTGCATCTCGCATTTAGGTGTTGATACTGGTGGCGATATTACCTAGTATACAAAACCAACAGTTGTTATCGAGGGGAATTGACATGAACCTGAGTTGTGTATGCTGCCAATATTGAATACATCGGTTGATCCCAACTTGATGATCGGCAAGCTCGAAATTCGAGGGCTTACCAAATTTGTATCAGAGGATGCATATTTTCGCAACGACCCGATTGTAGAGTACAAGAGTTCTGATAGTCCAGGTTTCTTAGGAGATTGTTGATAATTGCGGATGTACGGAGTAAATAGATAGTCATGTATGCAATATCCATGTTCCCCACCAGGACAAAGGATTGCAACAGCGAGCTTGGACTGCTGTTCGTACAGTTGTAGATGCAATCATTTAGATTATACCTACTAGGTACCTACTTATCGAACGAACAAGTGTAAAAAATGGCGCAGTGCGCGCTGCTGTCGCCCAGACACCTTGAGCGGAGCATGAAAAAGGAAAAGAAAGGGTGGGTATAATATACCTTGGAAGCTATGTGAGACCTTTCCCTTTATTAACTCGGACCTGAGGGGAACGAGAGTTTATCACTGTTTTGTTTTGGGTATTATTTGGCGAAAGCGGTTGAAAGGAAAAAGTAGGTACCTAGGTAGGTATGGCTATAAACTCGATGTCACTTTACACATCTGGAAAGTTGTACCCTCGCCCGATTATTTTGTGTACCTAGGTAGACAAATCAACTTCAATACCGGAAGAATGAGCGGTGGATTGGATGAAGTATAATGAGGATAAAATGCCAGGGTCGATTTTGATGATCTCACGAAATTTGATATCGTGACCTTCCTTCATAGACATAAATGGCACGGCTATTGTGCCCTTTCCACCACTTCACCGCTGTTCTCTCTCATGTTTTCCGTTTCGAGGGAATGCTGCATGCATTTGTCGGAAGGATTGAAAGGAACAGAAACCTTCCTGTTCCTCGATAGTCAGACGCATATAACCATTTTTCCCCGTATAGATGATGAGAGACGAGGGATGATTTTGAAAGAGGCTCTGCTTGGACAGAGAAATAAGTATCGTGATGCTTCAATGTATACACCTACTATTCTTAGGGTACAATCATGGGCACCCAGTACATATCTAGACGAAGGCGACAACATGAGAAGACATCAAAAGGTTAATTAATGGTTTTTGCAATTCGAAAGCCTGGCTTCCTGAGACCATTTGGTTTGCAGTGCTAGTGATATGCTTTACGTTGGGCAGTTATTATTCGGATCACCGAGCACCTGCAAGTGAGTGAGCGAGTGACGTTGTTGTACTGTCATTTGGATTGACCGAGTTCTTGGAAAGATCTAGTCTTCATCAGTGAGCAATGAATGGTAAGATCTTGACTGAAAACAAATGCTTTTGCTTCACTCCCACCAAACTCGCAGGATCTTTTCAGATTGTTCATTATCAGTATCTGCATATATACTACACACCCATTGAATATCAATCTCAAGATAGTGGTGGGGTGAGGTCTGTTATCAACAAATGATCTTAGCCCAAATCATCTTTAAGGGTCGGAGAGATGCCGGACGGAGAAAATAGATAGTAGATGGATAATCGATATGTAAAGACCCAGGTATTATTATCATGGGATAAGAAGTTCCAGTAGATAAGTAGGTAGGATAGCTGTATAGATATATAGATATATAGTACGAAGGCGTTTTTTAATTGAGGGCCTGGGTTCGTATGCAAGTATTTTCTATATCAAAATTTACTTATTTTAAAATTAAATATTAAATTAATTTGATATTATTATATATTTAAAAAATTTCAATAAAGATAGAGTCTAACAGAAGTTCTTATAATATAATTTTGGATTTTTTATTAAACATTTCAATTGATTTAAAATATATAATATATTACTAAGATTTAAAATTATTATAAGAAATAGTGTTTATTTTGAAAATCAAAGTTATATATAGAATTTATTAATATTTATTGAATTAATATCTACAAAATTAATATTGAAGAATAATTTACTAAATCTTTATATACATTTTGTATTTCAGAGTTTATAATTATTTTTTGAATTATTATATATTTATAAAAATAATGAATAAAGTATAGTTTTTGGTAAAAAAATTCGCTTAATTCTAAACCAGGCTCTCGATTAAAAAACGCCCTCATAAGTAGATAATATTTAGATAATATAGTGATAAGTATATAATACATATAGATGCTACCTCGCAACCTTCAAGAGACAAGACAGAGAGAGATTTATGTATCGTGTGAGAAAAGTGCACCTTATAAGTTGACCCCGATGTCTACTAGGTGCTTATCGTTATCGATAAAGCTACCTAGGTGTCCAAGTATCTACCTAGTAGCTCGAATAGATTGCTAGTCTCCTAGTGTAGATCAATCAGCAATACTGTGTGGGGATATCCAGACTTATCTACTTCGTACAGAGTACTCTCACTCCATATATGTCTAGATAGTTTCGTGGTACTATCTATCACACCATTTTTGATCTTGAATAATACTTAGCTAAGTAACATCACAAACATGGCTGTGAAAGACTACAAGGATATTTGCCTACCTTCAAATCAGATGTGAGACATTCTTCTTTGTATTTGAAAATCCATGAGTCGTGAAGTATTTGTGAGGTACCGGTATCTGTGAGGTATCCAGGATCTAGTTTCTAACTTATGCATTGCAGGTCTCCAATATCTACCCGGCCTACTCAGGATTCAATGAATTGTTTCAATCACTTGAGGTATCTAATAAATCCATCCATCCACCTACCTACACCCATACTATCCTATTACATAGTACGTGCTCTACTAGCACACATCATTCATAAAGGTTTCATACAACAATCAGTGGCAAGCTCATGTACCTAGGTATTCATTCATTCTTCCTCCTTTCATATTCCGAATTCCAGATCCATCTGCAAATGTTTCTTTTCATTGACCTTCATTCAAGTCCTACACAATAACTACTGTATAACAGCATCTTTATTCCGCTTTGGAAGGGTCAATCATTACTTGTTCATTTCTGAGAAACCCTACTCTCATTGTTTCCTTGACCCTTTCAACTGCCTTTGCCTTGCATTAAGAACCTTGGAAAGAAAGTCGTCTTCATGACAATGATTAATTAGCCAAGGCAAGACATATATCGTACATAATCTAAGGCCACCCCTCCCTCCCAGCTACATATTTGTACTAACTCCAATTCTCGGCTTCAAAAAGTCAATTACTAGATTACTAGATAATTACAACTAACACCCGAGTTAGTTGCGACCAGACTCAGTCAGCTCCGCATCAAACCCCAATCCCAAAAGCCCCGCCTGATTCCTGATTCCTACTTGCACTGCAGTCCCTCTTTCATTTGATATTGTTGTTCATCTTTCCACCATATTTTACAATTAATATTAACTGAGTGAATCCATCTCGGAACCTTTCGACCTTTCACCGAGCGTCAACCTCTCAATCCTCCATTGTGCAAGTCATTTTCCAATTGTCAACAACAGCACTCTTTACAGCCTTACTTTTAACGTGTTGTTTGTGCTGCTTCGAAACTACAACGTAATACGATAATCTCAAGTCAAATGAAAATCTAAGATATATTTAAGACACCTGAAAAAGAACACTCTGGGTCAGATATCATACCTACCTACCTAATCAACTGTCTTCTACAAAGCGTCATCATAGATTTGGAGGTTATCCTTCGAATTCCGATCCCAGGTCAGTGCGGGGTCGATAAGATAAATGGATAATACTATGGAGGATGACGATGTTGATATGCCATATGCGCCGCCTCTGCAAAATGCGAATACCTCTCGCTGTCCAAATAACGAAGCTTCGCGGAATGGTATGCAACCGCCTAGTACCCGGTATCCACCGCTCATGAATCCTTGGGCAGGCTACCAAGCAGGCTACAGTATGAACTCTACCATGTATGGCACCTCAAATTATCCCTCAAGCCCGTATGGTGATGGAAGTTCAAATTATGCCAGTCCAAGTTATGCCGCCCATTGGTCTCAAAATACGCGTGCTCAGGGAATTCCATATCACGATTTGACAGACTTTCAACATCATAATTCAGAGCCACCTCTTAGCAGATCCTACCCTACATTACCTCCTATGTCAGGCCCTTCCGAATACAACTCTTGGACCGGACCTTGGCCTCATAACTCTCGAGCTATGCCGATGTTCGCCAATGAAAATCCTACAGTGGACAACAACAACACCTC
This sequence comes from Botrytis tulipae, assembly GCA_004786125.1. Taxonomy (NCBI): domain Eukaryota; kingdom Fungi; phylum Ascomycota; class Leotiomycetes; order Helotiales; family Sclerotiniaceae; genus Botrytis; species Botrytis tulipae. The sequence continues at coordinate 218,642 of PQXH01000017.1, forward strand.
TCAAAGATTGGGGAACGATGGCGTTCCAGGCGCTTCACAGGAACAAGGTAATCCCCAACTTTAACTACCCCATTTCTCTATTGAGAGATCTTTTTGTCTGTCAACGTGGAATCAATGCTTCCTCGAAAATTGTAAGACCACTAAGAAGCTGACAACCGTCAAATAGTCCAACAACGAAGACGGGAGCGGGAACGAGAGTTACGACATCGACATGCCCCCCAAAGTACTAATCCAGAAGCCTGTGAGTACACTCACTTTTATGTTTGAGGAGCCTGTGAATCGTGTTCAATATCCGTTCAGTTAACTCCTAGCATACTCTCTTTATGTTTACACTTATCTGCTTTGATGGTTATACAGACCACCATAAGAGAGAAAGACAACCATCCACTAACAAAACTTCCTAGTCGGGCCTGCGTCTCCACACGTTCCTAATCCTACCGGTAGCTCTGAATGGAATCGATCAAGTGCCAGATCGGGACGTCGTTTGGCTGATGCTCAACGTAGAGCAGTGTTGGGCCGTGCTAGTCGTCCTGGTAGAGATTCGGATACAGACGAAGAAGAATGGGGAGAAAGTGACGAAGATGATGATGTCATGGGAGGATTAGCAACTGCTCAAATGCAATTGTTGGGCAACGCCGCCTTTGCTTCTGCTTTACGCAGTCGTGGCGTTAGTTTGAGCCGTGCCCTTGATCTGGGGGTTGATGGCAAAGGAACGCCGTCCAAAAAGTTTTTGTCTTCACTCCAGAAAATGAATGTTGATGCTCTGACGCAAGAAGAACGCAGTAAGTCTCGAACAGCGATTTATTGCAACTCTTCTGACCATGCCCAGGTTGCTCGATTTGCTACGAAGAAATCGGCGTGGCGAATCCCGAAGGCGTGATTGAACAGCCGTTACGTATGCCCAAGTGTAAACATATATTTGGAGATGTCTGTCTCAAGACATGGTTTAAGGAAAACGACAGCTGTCCGTACTGCAGGGATAAAGTTCCCACACAATCCACAAGGAAGGTGATTGAGCAGCTGGTACGGCAGCAAATGCGAAATCGCCATAATATAACTGCCCGTTCCGCTGAAGCTGACCTTCTCAATTCAGGGTATGTCCCGAACTATCACTCTATGAAAAATAGCTGACATGTAGGAAGCGCACTTGATCCACAGGAATATCACACACCAGTCTGGTCAGCGACCGACACTGTGGAAAGCCGACGTCGCGTTGCCCGGGGAAGACTGGCCGGATTTGGGACAGCACCAGCACCTCCAGGAAGGCGTCCCAGTTTGATGAGTTACAACAGGCTCTACACTCCCACTTCACAATTGCAAAATGAAGTCAATCCCTTTCAAGCACATTCACGGCATAATTCGAACTCGGAAGGAGTCTCACCCGGAACAATGGGCGCATCGATCACGAATAATGGTCACCGACAGCCCGCACCCCTCACAACTAACTCGTTGGGACACTCGGCAAATTCGACGGGTTATATGTTTCCACCAAACTTGTCCTCGGGATCTTCTGCAGTGTCAAATACTTTTATGCCTCCCCCCGCACCTTATTCCCAACACAGACCAAGCGGGTTCGGATCTATGGGAACTCCAACATTTGACTCAACTGAAAGCGTGAACCCCGGCCAACATCACAATTATCAATCTCCAGGTTACCAACAAGAAGATTCTGTTGCCTTTCAAAGCCAGCAGCTGGCTCGCGGTTTTGGATTTCAAACCCAACTACAAGCTCAGCAGTATCAGCAGAATCACCAAGCTGAGCAACAACTTCAACAGCACCAGCAAACTCGGCAACGGGAACATGAGCAGCAGAGACAGAGAGCAGGTAGAGATACTGAACTTTATCCCCCTCCGAATGGGGTCATGGGAGACTTTTGAAGAACACTTTGGTCAGAATCAAAAATCTATGGATAAATCTCAAAATTGCAAGTATAACTCGCCCTCTCTTGAATTCTTTCCGTCGACTTCGCTTTTCCATCTTTAAAAACACTCATGCACACATAAGAGTCATTTGGGCTATTTGGACCTGGGAGGCAAGGCGTACCGGCGTGGACAGGAGTTTCAGGTTCGTATACCAATTTTTAATGGGGAAACTACTTGTGTATTAGCGGCTCTAAGAATCCTCTTTCCAGTCTCCTGAAGGATTGGTTGAGATGGTAGCGACGGTGATGATGGTGGTGGGTATCGGCATTGATCATCATCTTCCTGGTCAGCCCAGCGTTAAACAAACATACATAATTAGCGAATAGAAAAACATTTGGATAAAATATTTGTGGTTGTGCTTTGCATGTCAATCAAGGAAATGTGTGAATGGCCGCTTTGACTTTCAAATTTTTCAATAGGCACATCAGAACTAATAAGAGACATAGGAAAATTATCAAGAACTCTTTGATTTATTCACATATTTTGACATTGGTTAGATTGAGTGGTTAAGTAAATATTGTTTTTAGAGCATTTCTCGATGAGTCTAGTTGAATATGATTTCACTGCCTAGGTATTCAGATTTATCTCTATCTTTCGGGATGATGTCGTCCCATCATGCAATGCAAGGCTGATGATTATACAGTGCCGACAAGGCTGATTAGCTTCGTCGATCATAACTTTTGAAGAAAAGCGGTATAATCTGGCAGAAAAAAGTTCCCATTGCTCTCGCTGAACATTGTAAAATAATATTTTCCTGTATTGATACAAAAGAGAGCTTCTCAATTCCTCACTATTAATTATATTTTACTCTATAATCTTAGATCTTCTTCTATTAATAAGCATATTGATTTCTCGTCCTATCATACTTACGATAATAGAAAATCCAAATTACTTCTACGAAAAGGTGTTTTTTTGAAGACGTTAGGTTTAGAGAGCTGGAAAAGTCCTATCAATCGCCGTCATGCCCGAGAAGGTTCTTCTCAAATTCGGCGACGATGCTGATGAGACTCCTCAGATTGTGAAAAGGGAGGAAGCTCCTGATACGAAATCTATGAATCAGAAACAGGCGCAATCAAAATCAAAATCGAAGTCGCAATCGCAATCGCAATCACATTCGGCGAAATCTACAGGCACGAAACGTTTAAGAGATGGAAGCCCAAAATCAGATCCGAAGCGGAAGAAATTGGCAGTTGTGCAGGACAAGGCGACAAATGCAAACGGTGCGAAGTTGACAAAATTAGAGCATGCGGATGACTTGAAGGCCGGCGGGAAAGAGCAGGAAGAAGAAGCTGAAATTCTTAATGAAGCAAAAAAACCAACCAACGGCACCAGTAAAGTTAAATCTTTCAGGGAGGAGAAAGATCGACAGAAAGGACAAAACCAGAGGTCTGGCAGTGAGAATGTCAAAAATGCGGCCCCGGACAGGCATCTACAAAAGACTGCTAGGGAACTCGAGCCATTTCGAAAATCACTTCCGGTATATAAGAAACTGGTTGATCTTAAAACTGCTTTGCGTACCAATGATGTCCTTCTCTTGACTGCAGAGACCGGTTCCGGAAAAAGTACTCAACTGCCTCAATTTATGCATGATGAGCCTTGGTGCAAGAAACAGAAGGTAAAAATCAAGAATGCGACGGGACAAGAAGAGGATATTTCAGTTGGCGGAGTCATTGCTATTACTCAACCTCGTCGTGTTGCTGCTATTACTTTAGCCCGTCGTGTTGCTGCCGAGATGGGATCTGCCCTTGGATACCAACGTACAAATACTCCTGGAAAGGTCGGTTATTCCGTCCGTTTCGATACCAATACACCCATTGGAATGAAGATTAAATTTCTTACCGAAGGTACCTTGCTTCAAGAAATGGTCCATGATCCAAATCTCAGAAAATACAGTGCTGTCATTATTGATGAAATTCACGAGAGAGGGGTTGATGTTGATCTGATTGCTGGATTTCTCCGACAAATAGTTCATGGAGATAAGCAAGGCCGTGGTGGTATTCCATTGAAAGTTGTCATCATGAGTGCAACTCTTGACTTGGGTGGATACGAAGCTTTCTTTGCAAATCCTGACTCAAATCCTAGTTATCGACCAGGAAACAACTATGGCTCAATATTTGCACCACATCTTGTGAACAATGAGAAGGTCATTGAGGCTGCCAGACCAATGCTAGCTGTAAAGTCTGGAAAGGCAGAGGACGTGGAATTAAAAGAAATAGAAAGCTCCGAAAAAGTAGACACTGGCGTTGCTATTGAGGAAGTCAAAGGTAGGAAATTCAAAGTTGATCTATACTATGACAAACCGGCCGATCCCAGTAATTACCAGGAGACTATGTTCAGGAGGATTGCAAGCATACATGTTACGGAACCTCTTCCTGGAGACATACTGGTCTTTCTAGTCGGTCAAGAAGAGATTGAATATATGCAAACGAGACTGGAAGCTCTCGGCGAGTCTCTAAGCAAAGAAGTGCCAAGAATCAAGGTTATACCGCTGTATGGTGCTCTTCCTCCAGATGCTCAACAGTTAGCTTTCGATCCAGTCAAGGAGCCCAGGACGAGGAAAATCGTCCTGGCTACTAACATTGCGGAAACATCAGTAACAGTTCCCGGTGTGCGATATGTAGTTGACAGTGGTAAAGCGAAGGTTAAGAAGTACCGCACAAAGTTGGGTATGGAATCTTTGCTTGTCGTGCCGATCTCTAAACAATCCGCCCTCCAAAGAATGGGCCGTGCTGGTCGTGAAGCACCTGGTAAATGTTGGAGAGCATATGGTAAAGACGAATATGAATCTTGGCTTCAAGACGAAATTCCTGAAATCCTTCGTTGCGATGTGCTCGAGGCAGTTCTTAAGATGAAAGCTCGTGGGGTCCAAGATGTTATCAACTTTCCTCTCATGGATGCACCTGACGTGGAAGCTATGAAGCATGCTATCTTTCAACTTAACGCCATGGGAGCTCTCGATGACGAAGGTAACTTAACCACAGATGGTAAAAAGATGGCCAGTTTCCCTCTTCCCGCCGCCTATGGCCGTGCTCTCATCGCCTCCTCATCTCCAGAGTTCAACTGTGTTCTCGACGCTATTGACGTTATCTCCCTCCTCACTGCCGATTCCGAAGTGTTCATCCAACCCAAATCTCAAGAACAAGAAGAAGAAGTTGACGCTAATCGCGCCGATATCATTCGTCGTGAAGGCGATCTTCTCACGTATCTAACAACCATGCAACGCTACGCCTCCGAAAACACAAATCGATTCCAGTGGTGCAAATCTCGCAACATTAGCGCGCGAGCAATGAAATCCGCAATGCTGAATCGCAAACAATTGCGTCAGTTAAGCGTCACTCATGGTCTCATTGATGCCGTTCCCCCTCCTGATCCTCAGCCCTTCGAACCCTCTACTCCCGAAAGAGCAGAGTGTTTGATTAAAGCATTCCTGAGGTCGTTTGGGGATAGAACGGCAACGTTGGCACCAGATGGAAGTTATGTGACGACAAAGGGAAAAAATGCTGTGGTTATTCATCCGCAGAGTGTGCTTTGGGGAAGGAAAATCGAAGCGATCATGTTCTTGGAAAATGTGTTCAGTACGAGGAATTGGGCGAAGAAGGTTAGTGCGGTGCAGGCGGATTGGGTGTTGGAGGCTTTAGGTGGCTGGATGTGAGGGGGATTGGGCATAGGCTTATGGTTTTTGGGAAAGAAGTATTGGACGCAGCGGAAGAGAGAGATCTGGATGGATATAAAGATAGATACATAAATAGATACCCAAGTGATGGAAGATGTGGAACGTAGGAGAGATAGACATGGCTGATAGATTAACCATAGGATATTAATACCATAGGGTAATTGCCAAAACATTTCGCAATTACATGCAAGCATTGATACAAGATTCCACTATGGTATCTAGATGCAGGAAACTGAAGCCATACTGATTTTTCGACGTGGAATTGATTGCAGCGGGTATATGTGATATATCACTCAGCTAGACATGATCCTCAACGCGCACGATACTATACATTGCATTGCACACCGCATTTCCATCTCTATACCCCCTACTTCTTCAAACGATACCGGCCCCCGATACACTCCAACACGCCCTCCTCTACCTTTCCACCCAGCCACTCCAACAACTCTTCATTACTATATGGAAATCCCTCTGCAATCAACATCTTCAACATCATCGCAATCTGCGGGGCGCCCATCTGACTCGAGCTATTCGTCAACATACTCTGCACAAACTGCCAATACACCTTTGCATTTTCACCCACGATGCCCTTGTCCTCCTTTCCACCCTCTCCATCCTCATCAGCATGATCCGCACCGACGGGCGCCGAAGCAAGGGCGTCCGAACGCGCACGATCCGACGCATTGAGCGTTTCGAGCACGGAGTACACTTGGGATTTCGGCGGAGATTCCTGGAGGACGAGTTTTGCGACCCAGAATTTGAGGGCCGAGGAGATGAGCGCGGGGTCCATGTCGAGTGCGGTGGTGAGTTCTTCGATGCTTTTTTGCGCGGGGACTTCTTCCTCGTCGGGATGGAGATGCGTGGTTGCGCTGTGGAAACAGGAGATTACGGTGGCTTGCCAGGTCGTGCATTCTTCGACCACGGTGCGGTCGGCTAGTTCGAGCTCCACAGTTGTGTGGCCGAGTGCGGGAAGCCAGGTGAGTTTTCTGGAAGGTTTGAGAGAGGAAAAGGCGGTGGAGTAGTCTGATTGGAGGCTGGCGATTTGAGGAGGGAGAGTAAAGGTGGATTCTTGGAGAGGAGGCCAGAAGAGACGGGAGAGAATTTTAGTATGGAGAGTTGGGTGAGTTGATGGGGGAGGCATGGCTTTCTTTTCTGCGATGCTAAGATTTTGGATTTTGTGGATGGCTTGGTCAAGGCGGACGGAATCGAGAATATCCTTTAGCATTACTTCACAGCTTTGTAGTGGCGCTTCCCCGAAGCGGGATTTAAGCAGTTCAAGAACTTTGATCTGAGAAATTATTAGAATTGTATGTATGAGAAGGCGAATAGAACAAACACATACCTCTTTTTCGAAAGCTCCGTCGTTCCTCAGAAGGTTTTCACTAATGATATTTTGGAACTCTTTGATAAACACATCTTGAGATCCGAAAACCCCGATCAATGTTCCAATGATATCAGCATTTTTAGACCTCTTGTATCCTGGTCCTGCATCTACAGGATCAGGCACCCACTCCATGTCATGCCAATCTAATTCTTCGTCGTCAATTTTCTGTCCAGACTGCTCCGAATCGTTGTTAAGTAAATGGGCTAGCTCGACGAGCCTATCTCCACTAGATTCTATAGGATTTCCTTGCGCGTCTTCAGTGTCCGAAAGTAATCCTGCGATTATTATTCGGACCGTATCTTCTCGTGAGCATAGATATACCTGTAACGGATATGCTACACGATCTAAGAGCACTTTCGAGTGATCAAGCGAATGAAATGACCAAATCATTGAGATGTAGGTCTGTAGAATCAATAGTGTAGAAGCCCCTGGATGAAGCAGCCTCTCTTTCAAAGTGGCTGCAAAAGCTTCTGTCAAGTGTAATCGTCTCTGGGGTGTGGTGATTGTTGTTCGAAGGTCGTGCAATGCTCCATTACTATTTGGCCAATTCACAACAATATCAAATAACTCATTCGTCCTAAGTGCTGCGAGACGGCCAATGCTCATTTCCTTCCACTTTTCCATATCGCTCCAAGCTACTTCAACATTGTCGATGACCTTAAAGACCAGGACAGCGAGTTTAGAATACCGATCTTCAATCCATCCGCAAAGATCAGTAACACAATTGGAAGGTGAAACGTGATGTGCCGTTCGTGGAAGTACGGAATTTCTTCTTTCGCCGTCTTGGGGGGTCACACTTATTTCATTTGCAGACCACAGTCCTTTGCAACCTCGATTGACATATTCAGTCATAGATTGGTTCATGATTTCGGCAAAAATCACCTCGAACTTTTCTCCGGCCAGACCAACTTTGTGTAGAGACTCCACAAGATTGAGCATTTCGTTGCAAACTTTATCCGTCCTCGCATCAATAGGTGTAATACCAGATCCCTTTCCGCCCTGCAATCCAAGGATAGAAGAAACATAATTATCGAGAACAGTCCTTAATGCTGCAATGAATTGATCCGTAAGAGAATTTGTTATGATGGCATGTAGATTCCGTCGGAATTTCTCCAAAACCACACTCGAGAGCCCCGGAGTAAAAAGCTCAACTTGTTTGAGGATGACTGACAAGCCATGCAAATACATACGATGAGCAAATTCCAATATCTTTACACTGCCAAAAACCAAAGGTTGAGGACCCTCTTCATCAGTGCAGAGTCGCAATACCGGCAAGATTTGATGCAGAAGATGTCTACGGACTTGTTGGGTATGCCAAACAAGGAGATCATCCGTATGCAATGCAAATGGAAGGCGGTTGATGGGATCCAGGACATCCTTCAAGGCTTCGTCAAAGGATGGATCAGATAGTATCGACAGAGGCCTCAGAGTCTCGATAGAACCCGGGTCTAATGGTACATCCGGAAGTTGGAGACGATAAGTAACAGTATGCCAAGATCTATCCCATTGGATTTGATCCCGAACTTGGGCTACAGACGAATCTCGATTATGCCCTCTGAGCTGTTGCGAGCTCCTCGTATTTGAAGCAGGTGTTTTCGGCCCATTACTGAAGCCTTGCGACTCTCCAAATGGCTGGCTTGGTGTTGTAAAGCTACCGGTTGGCGTTGCAACTGGGGTAGGTTCTGAAATCTCGGGCTTTTTGAATACTGAATCCAAAACGCGTTTTCTTTTCGTGGCAAAAGTGGCCATCACGATCGGGAGTTTATCAGACAAGGAAGGATTTTTGCATCACTTTATATACTCTGTGATTCGTTTTGTATTAATCGCTGAAGTGGAAGCAGTATAACAACAATAATACTGTTCATGGAAAGAGCACCCAAATATTGAAACCACGAACTCACGTGATCTTGCGTTTCTTGTGTTAAATTCCGGCACGCAATGAAGACGAAATAAAAGTCGGATAAGTATGTTTCAAGTCTACTGTGCGACGCAATTCTTATTACAGGCGCCTAGGTTCATTTACAATTTTCATATTTTTAAACTACTTTTGAGTACATATTATATAATAAGCATTAGATTTGCGCCTTGCCACCTCCTTTTTCGCCTAGGGTAGTACCTTCCAAGTAAATCAAGTAACAAATGAAAGCTGGTTCAAGCATTTTTTGGGTAGCCTGCCTCCCAGAACTCCCTTGCCTTCCGAATCAACCCAACGATGTCTATCTAAATTTGTAAAGAAAAACGTTAAACATTATTTCATATCGACGTGATTCTCCCTGCTGGAGTAGTTCTTGGTCTTGGCCGTAGATTAATTACAGACTCGAGTTCTCGGAGCATTTTAGTATTGGCATCCGCTCGGTCTCTCATGGACTCTCTCTTCACACGATCCTCCTTCATCTTCACAATACGTTCTTCCCTTGTCAATTTGCTGCGTTGGTGTGGTATCGCGATTGCTTCAAACACCTCTTCTGCTTCGGAACCACTCAATTCAAGGCTAGACCGAGATCTTCCCTCACCATTTAGAGCTCTCAAAGCGTCAGCGGCTGTTCCCTCTTCAACGGCTGTTAGACCTCCTAGAGATGATGCTGGCGATGTCATTCCACACATAGAAGATAGACGTTTCTCGTTCCTGTCAATGTTCACTGCCAAGGCAGCTTTCCCATCTTCCCACTCTTGCATCAATGCTTTCAAGTCAATGCCTATTGAATCGTATTGCATCATCAGATTTGAACCGAGTTCCGATACATCTTCTGTGTCGTTCAATGATTTATCAGACTCCTCGCGCAAAACATGCAATTTCGCTTGTAGTCCACGGATTCCAGATGACAGCGTATTTAGTTTGCGTAATTGTGCCCGCGCACGTTCTCGGCCCGGAGTAAGGGGTAGCTTTGGAGTGGTTGGAACCGGGAAATCTACAGGATATTAGATTTGAACAATGTCGACAAATGCTTTCGAACTTACTCTCTTCTTCACCTAATATACGACGAATTTTATTCTCGGCCTCAGAAGTGACGGAGCAAAGTGTGTGTAATTCGTCAACAGCAAGGCCCCATCTGTGAAAATCCGGTTTACCGCCATGCGCATCAAATGCAAGAAGGCAACAAAGAAAAATCTTTCGGATAGTGTGGAATCTAGCAGCGAATATCTTCAATACCCTGACAGAATCCTCATCCTCGAATTCGCCTTCTATATAGCCTAGCATAGCCTCCGTATAGTCCAAGTCGCTTATGTCGTATACATCATAGTATTTATCCAGATCCATCTCTTCCGCTAAGGGCTTCAATAAGTTGCATGCTTGTATATACCGAGGAATGATGTTCGCAAAGGAAATTCGGAGGATCTTTCTGAGTCGTAGACATCTTCGTGTCTGACTTCGATCTTCGAGACGACTGACGGGGGGCAAGGGTGTGCTTCTACTAAGAGGTTAATTTTGCCAGTAAGTTGAATGGTGAAAGATCCTACAGTCTATATCCACGAGATACCAGTTCAACTTCTTGAACGAGTGTTAGAGCTCCTGCCGCAACAGCATCAAACTCCTGTGCTTTGTGGACAAATTGCGATGCTTCCACGATAGATTGCTGTCGAAGGTATTGGAGCCACTGCTTCCGCACATATGTATACAATACTATAGCAGAAACCACTACGGTAAATGATAGTATTACTACACGGATCTTCCCACGTATAAAAGTTCCATTTCCGCGTGTCCAGTGTATTAACCATGTAAAAGAAAAAGCAAGTGTTGCCGTCGCTGCGGCGCCCGAGAGAGTGAAGGTTCCAATTTGCGGGGCGTCAAGTGTAGGCCCTGTAATATCTCGAGATTGGCCATGACCTGTTTGCGCAAGAAAGGAATGTGTGTTGAGAAGTTGTGAAGCTACTATGACATAACGGAATCGTTCGAGAAACTTTGCATTGTCGGCTCGACCAAGTCGTGAATTGACAGCTTCCTGCGATTGATTATCAGACGATAAGACTTGACTTGGATAAGGCCCAGATGACGACTTACGGAACAGGTATTATGTATCGCTGCGACAGTGGTGTTGCGCGGAGGGGTAAGCTGCAGAGGCGGAGGAAGTTTATGTCGAAATTTAAGAGATACTGTTGGCTTCCCTCGTGGAGCAAATGATGGACTCGACAAATCAGAATCCGCATCCCCATCATGGCTTGATGCCCATCGTGTATCCTCTCCACCTTCTCCTATGGTAACATGTCAGTAAGTCCCCACTCATGCAGTGCAAGATATCCCCCTCCTCTTCATGCATACCTTCGAGATAGGCGGCGAGCGGGGAGTCTTCGTGTATTATAGTCTCCATGGAATGCAAGTCGTTAGTGATAATTGCCGTCACAGTCCATTCCGGTAGGTATCATCAAAATAAGAGTGAGCGAACGAGTGAGTGTATGAATGAATGAATGAGTGAGCGAATGGGGTCTGAATGAAAGGAGCTCCGATGTAATTAGTGGTTATAAGACAGTGTAATGAACGAATGAATGAATGAATGAATGAACGAATAGACGGTGGCAGAATTGACCAATTGATATTAGTTGTAGTTTGTTGGTTTATTAATAAGAAATGCTTTGTTTACTCGATATTGGACCAAGCAGAAACAATTGCTCGAGAAGAATACTCTGCGAAGATGCGGATAACTACATTGACTATACGAGTCGGTCAATTGCATACATACCTACCTACCTGCTCTCTCCCTTGTTTAAACTTTACACAAGTTCCGCGAGTCCACGACAGGAAACTGGCAAGTCCACCAATCTCTCGGGTCAAGGAACAGATGGAGTACCTTGCAACGGGAAATCTTAATATGGATCAATCACCGATTTACCGACATTCATGATCTCTCTAAGCCACTCAAACCCATTCCAAGCCACTGCTCCAACCCCTTGATATAGAGTTTTCCCCACTACTCCCCCGTCTTCCTCATCTCAAAACTATTCAAAACATTCCTACTTTCGTCCGAATAGTCCACAAGCTATGGTCTATCGAGGGCTTTCCGTCCAATCTTGCTCGATTTTGAGTTGAACCATATATATAATGGTTTCATGTTATCGCGATATTATCAAAGCGGGAAATCAATATGGTGAACTCCACAAGTATCACTATATTCGGGGTATTAACGGTTTTCCAGGGAACAAATATAGGTTTCATGTTCAACCTACGTATGGGTAATAGACCCAGAGCTCATTTCCACTCCATGAACCAACGTTGCTCGGCTCAAATTGGCCCTATATCTGTCTATTTCTGCTCTGGCTTTGCAGATAGATGGAGGTATGCACATACGAGATAACGATGTGCTATTATGCAAACCTTCGCCCCACATATACATGTACACATAACATAGATTTGGCTGCTCCTGTGTCCTCTTTTATGCTTGAATTATGAATAGAGAGTCAGCCTTAGATGAACTCTAAGTTTGGTACAAGAGTGTAAGTATGAAAGAAAGCTTATGAAATGAACACTAATGTCCGGAGAATTCGGCATGATCCTCGAGGCATGTGATATGAGAGGAGCACCGAGCATAAGTTTATTCCATCTTTTGGGTTAACGTTCACAAGTTCTTAATAAAGATAAGATTTGGGTCTCATTGGCTTCGGAATTTCGGAAGTGGATGGAAATCCAGGAGACGATGATGTATCGTCGTAACTCTTAGCTTTCCGACCTTCGACGAATTAACAAAAATACAAGTCAAGGTGCCAGTTCGTTCACGGGAAATCTCGTAGAAACCATCTTCTACGAGAAAGAAACGTGACCGGGAGAAGATATTCCGTTCACACCACGTATGTCCGGTTTGTGGTCCGATTCGCGACGACGCCAACGCGGGCCAATACATTGATCGTTGGTGATGTATTGGATGGATCTCACTGGCGTGTGCGGCACCAAGTCAATGTAGAAGTGAAGTTATGGTTTGAAGACATACTGAAATTCTCTGGATACTTGAGGTTGGAACATCACCTCGTTTTAGCGTCGACACATTTAGAGCTTTTTCAGTCGAGTGTCTCAAAGCCATGGAAAACGCTTTCTTCATCACTCTATCTTGTTGTAGCAGGCTGGCACTCTGACAATCTGGCACGCATACATATTCAATTGTGGAGATTGGCATTTGCAACTAATACACGCACATTTCCAGGTATTGGAGGCTGTTCGTTTGTTCCATCACAGGTATGCTGGATCTTCAGTGAGGTCAAATAATGCCCTGCCTTAGTCAGACATATCGCAGGTGTAGTTTTTGGGACTATGACTTACGTATACACCAGCTGCTCCGGGACTTCTTATTGATCAAGGCCACAGCGACTCTCTGGTCACGAGTTCATCTCATGCCTATGTCCAATCAACGATCCCACTATTTTTACACCTGTAATCTATTGTTTGCTTCATTCAACACGACTCAAATCCATTCGGTCTGATGTATCTGCAGCCAAACAAGTGTTGTGAATGTTATGAGCAAGATCAATCGAGTCGTAATAGGAATAAGCTTGACTTTAAATGGAGAATTGTCTTCGTGGTAGCTTTGACAAGGGGCACTGCAGCCCTTCCACGAAGCCCGACTGGAGAAGGTAGAGCTTCTGAGAACCCTCGACAGACTGACATTTTGCTTTCGCAATTTTGATGCTCAGTTTTCCACAGTTACGTTCTCTTGTATGCGAGTCCTTCATATACCAGTCCATCACACTATTTTGATCCAAATTGTACAACTACTGCCCTCAGATATACGAGCCGAGACAGGTCACCTCTCCCCCTGATTCCATGGCACTTGGCTATGATCAGAGGTTACAAATGCCCTTTAGCCACTTGCATGAGGATTGAAAAATTTACACCGCATTAACGAGAGGGGCGTCAAGACATTGCTTATACGAGAAAGGATTGTTTCCGCATCACAGCAAAGCCGGCTGATCATTTGCTCATCTTACTAGCAGTTCTTCGCCATCGTTGCAACGTGGATGAAGACGATTCTGACACACTGTGGTGTTCTGTAGTACTTCTGTTACGAGAGTAAGTGTATATTTTTCTAGACTCGATCAAAGTAAGCAATATGACATTGGACCTGGAGTCAGAAAACTGAAACGTGCACGAATGGAGTTTCAAAGACCTGTAGTCTTACAGGGAGCAAGAATTCCGATATAAAATGTATCGGAGAAATCCTTTGCGTGCAGGGGAGTTCGCAAACTGCGACAAAAGGAGTTAGTTCAGTCAATCTGGACCACTATTTTGGACATTTTGGGGTCACGTGCCTTATATTTCCATCATGTTTGCTTTTGAAATGCGGAGACTCCATTTTGAAAAATTACGAATTATCTTAAGCCCTCCCTTGTTCGTCATTGTGGTCGAAAGAGTGTGGCGACACAAAACCGTGCCCTGCACGTAGAGCCATCACACCATTGACACTTACTCTTCTTGGGGTAGGTTGCGCGAGTTTCCTCCTCCAGAAAGTGCTCTTTTCCGTTCTCCTTGATCATAAAGTGAACTTGCTTTATGGCTAGACAGATAAGAAATATGCCGTGCCGCCAGTTGCAGATCGTAAAAGCAAACTTTTGTTTAAAGTAGCACCAAGGCTATGAAAGTCTGCAGGAATCTATAAGCATCCAGATCTTCCGTCGAACTCTCGAGTGAGCTGTTAAATTGTTAAGTATCTACAATGTCCTTCACAACACCAATTTATCCAGGTATTAACCTCGAAGCCAACGAAGGACCTCTATTGAAAGCGGTATCAATTGCTTTCATCGCCTTGACTGTGTGTACTATTGCCATCCGCTTTTTTTCCCGCTGGTACACCAAAATCCCCCTGGGCTTAGACGAATTGTTTATTCTCATTGCAGCAGTAATTCTCACTCTCTAGAATCTTCTTCCAACTCTTCCCACAGTACAATACGTAACCCAAACTAACACCAGATCCAGATCCTCTCAATTGTCTATACAGCAGTCATAATCGTTGAAGTCAACAGTAACTTCTATGGACAACATGTTCACAAATCAGATCCGGAACATCTTGAAGCTTATCTGAAAGGCCTATATGCTTTGGCACTTCTCTATCCCATAGCTCTTAGCACGAGCAAATTGTCTCTATTAGCGCTTTACTGGAGAGTATTCGCTATCACTGGCGGGAAGGTACCTATTATTTTCGCTACTGCAATCAATGGGGCATGGGGTATTGCTGCTGTGAGTTAATTCCTAACTGTCATCTCATTATACTGGTTGAAAGTTCAACTTCATGGTTTTTGAAAGATTCATTCGCCCCATATAACCTCATGTCATATTGTGCCGATCCAAGTGCCAGTCAGAGGATCTTGAGAGAAAACACTAATGCTGTATCTCTACTAGCTCGTTGTGGGAATTTTCTCATGTCGTCCCATAGAAGCTTTTTGGAACACTACGATTACCGCAAAATGCATCGATTACCCCGTCTTCTTTACTTCCAATGAAGCGTTTACGATTGCATTTGATATTGTGGTTCTATCAATCCCAGTTTGGTTCATTGCGCAAATCAAGAGAAGTATAGGGGAGCGGATTACTATTAGCAGCACTTTTTTGTTGGGGCTTGTGTGAGTGCTTCATCGAATAATGGTTACCCGGTCAAACACCCTAATCCAAAATGTAGGGTAACGGTAGTTTCGGCAATTCGACTATGGCGGTTGGTTGTTGCACAAAGATTGCCGGGCTTTGATCCTACTTGTAAGTTAAACTTCCAAGCCATTTTCTACCCTTTCCTGTGAAGTTTGATATCTTAAATGCGCTCTCCTCAACCCATCAACTAAGAAAGTAATAGTCAACGAAGTAGACGCCGGTCTATGGGCAATAATCGAACTCAACCTCTGGATTCTCGTCGCCTCGATTCCGACTTTCCGCCCCTTGCTCAGCCAAATGTGGCGCGATTACTCTGAGAAGACAAATCGAAGCGGTAGTGAAGAATCCCCTGAATACCCTCTCAGCAGAACAAGAACTACCGGTACTTTATTTCCCAGACAACAGCGAGACATGGATTTAGACACCGAACCCGTATTTGGATTCGACGAGGCGAAGAGAAACTCGGGAAACCCATCGGAGATCGAGCGGCATGGAAGAAATGGTAGTTCAGGGACGGGGCTTAGTGGGGAGACCGGATTTGGAGAGAGCCTGGGCGTGAGAGTCGTAGATGCGGATTTGGAATCGCAGATAGAGACGGAGATTGAGGGGTGGAGAAATGCTTATGGATATGCGTCTTAGAAGGGTGGGGGTAGGGTGGGAGATTAACAGTGGAGTAATGGGATGAAGGATTTGGCGGGGATAAAGGTGCAGGAAAGAGATATTAGGAGGGGTGCGGGGGACTGACCGGGTTAGCCTGGGTGGTTGGGTGGTTGGGTGGTTGGGTAGTGTGTGATGGATGGGGTAATGGATTGGATTGGATTGAAGGAGTTTGAGGGGAAATACCTACTGGCGTTCGGATCCTGGCTCTGAATAGCGGTTGTTTTGCATGTTGTTACTAGCGATGATTCTTTGACTTAGCAGGTTGCCTTGGAGGGACGGGGAAACGGCGAATATGGCACATGGTCTAATTATTTGGGACATTTAGACGACGCTCATTTTCAAGAAAGGTCTCAGTACTCTAATGCTAGATTTATTTTTCAATTTTAGGTCCCATTCAAATCTCGATTGATCAAGAAATCTAGGGAACGTCCGAAGCCAAAACACTTTTCGTCTTCCCCTACGGTCCGAAAATAGTGTATAGTAGTTGACCCATTTTTTCTCCTTCTTTCGCGAGAAGAGAATTGAACTATAAGGTTTCCTCTCTCCGTTCATTTCTATATTTGTCGGGATATGGATCATGTGACCGCACTAGCGCTTGCGCTAGTGCTTCGGCACTATAGTATAGATGTATCGTAGCCCTAGCTTTTAGAACCTCAAGCAATATTACAACAGTGTGAACCATAGTACTATATTGTCTTCACCATCCCCATGGTGATACCAACAATATTGTTTCATCATAATCTTCCCTCAAACGCCTCTACCACCTAACCCGCCTGAATTGCATCTAATTAGACTTTGATTTTCTAAATCTGAGTTTTTATAAAGAAAGAAATGCCCATCATGCTTTGACTCCGTACAATCCAACTAGCAAACGAATTATCGACGGTTGAGAAAGTGGCAGTGGCAGTAGTAGCATACTAGATAAAATGAACGGGTATGAATTCTCAGGATCCTCGTATTCATCTTCCTTGGACGACTTTTCCATGCTTGTCTACAATTGTAGTTGCTTCGCTAAAAGCTACGGATTTGCACAGTTTGACGTTATTTCCATCAACCAAGCGTATATCCGACTCTACTCGTCCCCTTCGATCTCGCAATCTTCTTCACAGTCGTCTTTCCACACTTTTTCGTACTATCCACATGTGTCCCACCACAAGGGTATGTCTCCGCGCCGACAATCTTCACAACTCTAAATTTCTCTTCCTTTGTCATTCCCATGGCGGCTCGATCAGGTATCAATCTCTCCATTCCATTTGCGATAAAATCTGCCTCATCCCACCAGTGGATCTCAACGGGCATATCTGCCTCAATATACTCATCGAGCTTTTGCTGGATGGGTGTTTTCCAGGTACTTTCTATGAGGCCAGCAAACTCGCACGCCGCGGAAGAGGGGAAATGCGAAGCTTTCGTTTCGTCGAAATTGGGAACAGAAGACGAAACGAGATGACGAACTGCAGCACCGAGAACATGGCCAGCGGTATGGTAACGAGAGTACAAGAGACGTTTTTCCTGGTCGATTTTCTGGGTGATTTCTTGACCCGGGAGAAATTGAGTGGGGGTGGAAAATGAACCAAAGTGGAGAACTTCTCCGTCGGTGCTGGCGCTCATGCGTACCATCTGGACCGTGAATTTGCTTCCTTCTCCACTCTCCATAATGCCTTCATCCGATGGTTGACCACCACCTTGGGGGTGGAAAACGGTAGATTTGGTTATGATGACGTATGTGTCGTCCTTGCCATCTTTGAAAAGCAATTTATCTTCCTCGGAAAGCGTCAGGAAAGGGCTTATGGATGTGATGGTGGTTTGGAGGGTAGACAGATGTGAGTCATGATGAAAAGCTAGATGGGTGCGTTCGGTCATGGTTTTTGAGATATGAAAGATTTGAGGGATTATATTAGAATTCTGGCCGACTTCTAATTCTGGAATCGACTCAAGTGTTTGGTGTGAGAAGTGAAATGAAGTCTAGGAATTTTATTCAATTTAGATTCCTTTTGAGAGTCTTTAGTAGCCTCGGTGAATTGACGCTTATCCGAGGGAAAGAATAATCAGAATACAAATTTCCTGACTTTCGTATCAAAGTTTCTGATATAATATCTTAGAGATCTGTAGATGAAGTCTGATATAAGGTGAACTTCAAAATCAGAAGCTTCTGAATTTACGGTAAGAATAAGCTAGCCCAAGAGGGAAGGAGTCCGGAGCACATGATTACCAAAAAGATAACGACCACGCCCTTCCTGGTACATTTTGTTAACCTCCCAGAATTAGCCACATCACGTTAATAACCGAACTTTAGTGTCGCCCCTTATTAACTCCTTACGGATTTGGGATGGCGAAAGGACATTCGAGAAAAATGTCCCAAGCATACTACAATAAGGACCGTCCGGCATGTTGAAAGCATAGAGGTACAGTCACTCGAGACTTTTGCTCGATCAATAATGCTTGGCCTTGAGTAGGTAGGATTTCATATCATACCTAGCCATAGAAAATCTTATGTCATTATAAACATCATTTTCAAGCAGCTTTCAGTAGTCAGCCACATCTACGGTCTATTTCCAGCCTCAGTACCTACCAAACAACATAAGCCGCCATCGAAAGAAAGATTAGCACGCAAAAAGTATAAGACAATTGGCAAATAGAATTTCTTCGCATTCTGAGTTAAGGTTACAGTGTCGCTGCAGGCCATGTAAGCAGATCCCAAACTTGCAGTAACGTCATATGTGTTCTTCTTTCTTCCAGAATGTAATCATTTTCGATTGTTTCGTGAGTGATGAGCGCAAAGAGGTGATGACCGAAATGGCAATAATCATAATCCGAGTGCGATGGGTATTCCACAATGATCATTTACCTCTTCTGCCAGGAGCTTCAATGCCTGTGAAAAAAGATATGAGTGGTAGAATTGATGTTATAATGAATTACTCTTTGAATCCTTCGGTGAGCATTAGAAGTTGTCGTGATGGTGGATCTGATCGTATTGTATACGATTCTTGTTGCATGCAAATACGATGTTAACCATCATTAAAGGGTGTTCGTACTTACATTTCCAAATATACTCATTTTTTCAAGTTGTCTTGCATATTGTAACGTTTCTAGTAAATATTCGTTTAGATCCCAAGGAGGTTGATTAATCCAATGATCCGTAAG
The DNA here is from genome assembly GCA_004786125.1 of Botrytis tulipae. Classification (NCBI taxonomy): domain Eukaryota; kingdom Fungi; phylum Ascomycota; class Leotiomycetes; order Helotiales; family Sclerotiniaceae; genus Botrytis; species Botrytis tulipae. Next base: position 237,983 of record PQXH01000017.1, read on the forward strand.
GCTGAGCAATGAGTCCCTAAGTCGACGTACCAGGGAAATGAAAGCTTACTACACATGTTGAAAGCATCACCAATCAACATGCATACAACCATACAGTTCAGAGCTTACAAATCCATTTAGATCTAATCTTTGGTGGATACATCAACATGAATGGGGGAAGGAAAATGACATAGCGCTCAGAGATCCAGATTTGCCTTAGTCAAATCGATGGATGAGAAGGAGGGAGCGAAAGCGAAAGAAACCAGACGAATAGATCCTTGGACTTAGTACAGAATAAAATGCTGATGAAATGAAACTAATTGATGACAAATATGGTAAACATGATACTTTTGATACTTCTGATATCCATTTGTAGTATGTTTGTTATCCTTTCAAAGCATTTTGGAGTTCAAACTAATTGGGATGAATAAAAATCGAAAAAGAATTTCTAAGACACTTCAAAATGATTTACCCCTGTACGGTGACCACTAAAACTCATCACGGGGTGGTTCGCTAGTGATCAATTTTCCGCTGCACGTTCTCATCATGACAAAATCATGACAATTTCATCATAGTTCATCACCCATTTCTAAAGATATACACATCAATGCTTAGGTATAGGTGACTTGCATTAGTTTTCTGAAATATCAGCAATTGAGCTACGGCCTCCCCGTCCTGAGAATGGCCTTTTATGGGATAGTACAAATGACCGTTTGTTCTGTATCCTCATCCGCGTCACCAATGATATATCGTTAGCAGTCATGGATACCGAACAATCTTTGTAGCATGCATCGCGAATAGGCTCTTCATAGTAGTTGCATCTCCAGTTCGCCGAACTTTTCATGAAATGTTCCGTGTTCATCGTGGGTTATGTAACATATGAATCATATAAGGTTCATTGCATCTCAACCGAGATCCAGAATCCGAAGTTCGGGTATGAAAACCGCTCGATGTGACTAGTGCTGGTAGTCAGCTCAGATTCACTATCTCAGTACCTCCTTGTTGGCATGAGTGCCGCAGGATTCCTCGATTCCTGTCTAATCCGTTTTGGGATCTTGCCCAAGCTGAGCTTTTTATATGCCATGATGGAGTGAATGCTATTATCAAATATCCATCTTTGTGCATTTCATTTCAGAGTATCTATATAGATGAGGATATATCTTCATCCATTTTATTATTCAATAAATCAGACATCAACAGATCTTTGCAACATCACAACTAATACTCTCAACATTCATCAACGTCCACCGTCATTATCCATCCTTACCTCTTCATACTTATCCGTCTCATACTATAACTTCACCACTCAATCATGTCTCGCAACTCAAAATCTTCCCGTCATCAATCAAGAAGCACCGAGGGCAATCCCGAGGATATGGTTGAGCAAGTCAAGAGCATTATCACTTTACTGAACGAAGTTGTCTCCTCTAGACCCCATGAAAGTGAAACATATATTCCCTCTGCTCGCTCAGCTGTCACTGCTCTTGAACATATCCGCTTTTTTCGCGATCCAGCACGCTTTACTGAGCAGGTCTGGATCATCCAGGGACTTCAAGGCTTTGCTTTCTACGACGCAGATAACGGAAGTGTTGTAGATATTGCAGACTTCTGCCAAAATGCATGGCTGAGAGTTTTGAGAAACTACCCGGATAATGTCGACGTTTTGACGGGTAAGTCAACATAATACCTTACTACATCTAGACAGACATCTTGTTAACACAACTATCATATTAGGGCTGGGTAAGAATTGGCTCCAGAGATCTCAAGTAACTCTAGCTCGCATTCATTACGAAGAAGGGAATGATACTACAGGTACTTCTGGCTTAGAAACTTACTTTTCAGAATACAGTTCTGACAATTCATCTTCTCTAGCACCGCCCAACGACCCCCGCAGGCAAGGTCCACTCTATGTCGAAGCTCGAGGTTATCTACAACCAGCTGTGGATTTCTTCACTCGGGCCATTCGAGCCGCTGATGGTCTTGGATATACTACTGGTGACCTATTGGCTTCAGTAAGTCGCAGCCCTCACGCATGTCCAGAGAGTCTAATCTAACAATCAAACAGGCTGCAGAATCAAATATGAGTCTAGGCAATGTATCTGCATCTCCAGCAGATGAACATGCTTTCACACAAGCAATCCGATATTTGCGTCGTGCAGAAACAACACAGGGGTATCAGTTATCGGAGCACATGCAACAATATCTTGATGATTATGGAAGATACGTTTCTTAACGTCTTCATCCTTTCATACCCTTTTCTCCAGCATCTTTTACACCCCCTACGATATCGAGAATTTCGGCATACACTCAGTTTTCGGAGTCATTATCAGCATTTTCGGGAACAGCGTAAAATTGCATAGCGGCGGTGATTGGATATTGGGCAGTCAGTTTTGCATTCTAGAGCAGATCATTTCTGATTTGGAATTCCATGTATTAACACTCCTGACGAATAGCGTCGATAAGATTTCTTTTTGTACAGTTTTTTTTTTGGCATCGCATTGTTTCTATTTCTGCTTTTCTCATCATATTTTTTACAATTTCTTTCACTTCTCTCTACCTGAGTCTATCCTATAAACTGCAATAGCAGGCCTGTACTATTAAGAATTTAGCATAGTTAAAATAGCAAACATATTTCTTGCACACTTTCTAATTTTTTATTATTATTCGCCCGATATGATTTATGCCATTGATGTCAGAGAAGGTGTGGATTCACGTGATCTAAGAACCAACTAGATGGGTGATTCCCGAAGCTCCCTTCTTGTTTAAATCCTTCCGGAATGAAAGATCCTCCCGGCAACATAAATAGGGCTGGGAGGATTGCGCTTAAGCATGAGGGGTAAGCGCGGTGAATGAACAGCTATAATACTCGGCATGATAGCTCGCGGCTGTGATATGTGTATGAGTGATGGGCTTTCAGTCGTAGGTACAGAGTAGACATCAGACTAAATAGAAAGAAAGGTTTAGTGATTTGTCCTTGAATCTCGGTTAGAATAAGAGCATCTGAAAAGTATGAATATGTGTTCTCGTAGATAGATATCTAAGACTTGAATATTTCATTACGTAGCTATGGATAGATATTGTGATCTTGTAAGCATGGAAATCTGCATTCAGTCTCCAACAGTATAGAGCAAGAGACACGCGGAGATAGCTGGAAGCTGAAGATGTTGTTGGCGGGTATATAATACGGATCAGGCTTACAGCCGAGCTTGGAAATTACTGCACAAGAACTTTATAGCTGCTGGAGATGAGGTGAGCAGCTTCCGCTATACAAGCCCGAAGGATTTTCCTGATGTGATCATGAGCAGTCGGTGACAACAGGCGAGGTAGGGGTTGATCTTACTGCAATTAATGCATACCCGTGGACATTATTGTACTTTACACCCCATGTGGAAGTGGTGATACGTTGGGACCTGGCTTAGACTTCAAGAAATGGGACGAGAAATTTTGCTTCTGGAATAGCTTTCTGCAATTATATATTTCGTATCAAAATATCATCTTGCTTGGTATCTACCGGTGGACTCCAGCTACCCGTCCTAATAAGCCCGTGCCTATATGTCCCCCCGGCCTCCCCAACTGTGGCTAAATGTGGCTGTTAACCTGCGATGTGGTCTTCAAGCCTTGGTATTAAGGCATCTATAGGTAAGCTCCAGAACACCTGGAAAGCTCCATTGCTCACGCATTTTGATAATCACTCCGCGGCACCTCTAATCTACGAATACATCCCCAGAAACATAACACAGCATAACCTTCAATTCCCTTATTGAAGCTTCGCATATCTCCCGATAGTCTTCATCACCTTACCACCGCAGTAAGCAAAAGTAAATCCGGCATCATGCTTACAGAACGAGAAATGCAAATAAGTCCGATTGTGCAAGAGTCTGTGATACACAATACAAAGGTTCGTTATTCAATTTGTCAAGCTCAAGTTGGAGGCACCGTTTGGATGTACTGCGCCGAGCGAGCCTGCAATAGTCTCGATATTAATCAAGCTACTACAATTGCAGCTTCACAAACCTCCTCTCTCTTACACACACAAATCAGCTAATCGTTATCTGCTATAGACTCTCGCAACTCTCCACAATCTCACAGCCTCCCTCTTTGGTGTCGCCGCTGGTATCCTCGGTCTGGAATCTTACCCTGGATTCCTGTTCTACATCTTCTTTACGCTCCTCACTAGTGCACTCGTATATGTGTTTCGGATAGCTCCGCATATGAGTAAAGATACCAAGGGAGATCGATATTTTAGAGGCGCGTGGGAGTTTTGGTCGGGAGGGTTAGTGGAGGGTCTGAGTGGATTTGTGTTGACCTGGACTTTATTCTATGGATTGGTTAGGGCGTAATGGTAGAGAGTGGGTCAATGTGGCAGGGGGAGTTTGGGAATACAGTGAGATCTCTATGGGATAGGCTAAAGTTCTGGATGGTCATAAGAAACACTTAAATCTGACAGGATTCAATCTCGGAAAATCAATCGACTATCCTACATTCAAGAATCCTCGAACACGAATGTCGAATAAAGGATGTGGGGAAAGGAAATGATCAATAAATCGCAAGCGCAAGCGAGAGGGATCGGTGCAATAATAGGAATGGAAAGATAGGTGTGATGATGACTGGAAGGAATACTGAAGATTGCGCCTGTTGAATTCAGGCGCGGATGGATTTCCCTCGACGCGACAATCATCAACTAGTATGGCGCTTGGAGTTGGACTGATTGAAATTCGACATGCTTGATGTTTATATCCCCAAATGGCGGTTACGTCTATGTGTCCATATACAGTATTGCGGTATCAAATGGAGTTGAGGAATACCAGATTTCGTTTCGCGGATATAGATTTGAGTTGTTCCCTTTGCATGTGATAATGAGAGTAAGTGTTCGCTGTATGGTAGGACATGAATTACTTTGCTATTTTTCTTTCTTTTGTCGCTGTTAGCAATGCTATTCAGGATACTAGCACAGTCAGATTCTCTGTTAAATTTTCTAGACCTGGTCCAGAAAAGTACTGGATCGCATCGAATTTCACTACTGGAAATATGGAGGAAAGATAGTGATACCTGCCAAATCTTTCAAAGCATAAAACACGCTTCTATACCCATCCTTCCTTGTAAAACTTTTTGCATTTAAACTATTGAAAATTCCCTTTCTAGAGTCTGAACTTTTCGTTACGTATCGTAAGTTTACTACTTGTGGGGGTTTCTTGGGGTTTAAAAGTCCTACGAGTTGGAATATCAATTCTTAAGGGTGCACGCTGAATTTGAGCTTACTATCGACATTAAAACATATATTCGAAGATTCTTCATTACTTTTATGATTGTATTGCTATAACCACTATTTGGTTATCATTACCACCGTATGCACAACTCGTATTATTCTCAACGTGCATGGCTTTCGGGTATTTGTATGATTGGATGTGCTTGTACCACTGTATGCAATTTTTTAGTACTGTTAGGCATCAATGGATAGTTCCCTGCTCCCTTAAAATGTCTTGGATACTTTTTAGGTTGTATGTAAAAGGAAGTGTATTGAGTAAAGACAGTGCTTTTATAGTAAATCTGTGGAAAAGCTATGACTTCTATAAACCCGTCCTCCTGAAGGGTGCACCCAAGCTTACAGAGCTCATGCTTATCACTTTTTCAACTTGCTATCTTTTCTCTTCTTGACTATGAATTCCCTGCCCCTTTTTAAATCCGTTCTTTACCCTTTAACCGTAAAATCAACCGAGCTGGTACTTGTCCGTAAGCTAGCGGCGATTCTGACATAGATCTCTTTCAACAAAGTTAATTACTGTTATGAAACAAGTGGCTAAAAGCTTGGTTCATATTGTCAAAAGAGGCATTAAGATCGAGTTCAAGTCAAGTGTCTGGTAACATCGTTTTGGAAAGTTTTGGTCAATGAAGATTTCTTCATTAACGGAGCTATGAGATCAATAAGAACATGCACTGTACGTCAATCGATATATCTTTGCTATGTATTGGGACGAATTTCGCTAGGTGTGTTTGGTGGTGAATTAAATGGCAGGTTTGAAGCAATGAGTTGATGATATATCAGTATGATAATGGGAAAAGGCAAATAGTAACGAAAATGCTGTTGTCCATAGATTAGTCCCAATGGGATGGTGTCGTTTCGGCATATAATGGAAATATTTGCGAAATCATGATCTGGCTAGTTTACTATTGAGAGGGGGCAGCATGGGTTTCTCTGTGAAGTGTAAATAGTGTGATGATGGGGTTCATCGGCATGAACGAAGAGGATTGATATAGTGCCAGAAGATTTTTTTGTTTTGAAAACCTTAATATTTAGCCGGGAGATGAGAGGGAAGTGACGATCGTGGCTTTGGGTGGGTAGAGGGGTGAGGAAGAGGAGCAGCGACATCGTTAGTAGAAGAAGAAGAGAAGTGACACAACTTTGTTAGGGGGTGGAATTTAGACTACGTGTATAATCTCGGTTGAATTGACTAATGAATAAACTACCTAACACATGATGAAGACTAGTACATGGCCAAGTAGCCAATTACAAGAAAGGCATGAACGCAAACGTTAACTGCCGTAATTCCGAAAGCTTGCTCTTTTGCTCCTTCCTCTGCCCCAGATCATCATCGCCATCGCCGCTACTTCTTTCTTAGTGCAGCGAAAAGGCCACATCGACACAAAAAAAAGTCAAACAGAGTCCTGATCGCCAGTCCGAAGACCAATGAAAGGCACATTCCCATGAAGGATAATGGGATAAAATATTGTGGTCAATCTTGTGATGAATGAAAAGAGTGATTCATCTTGGACCGATTAAAAAGAAGTTTCCTCTAGGGAGTATGAATCAAAAATTATGAGAGCAGTCCGCAGACTACCGGGCCGGCGAACCAGCTCGTTCCATCTAACATTCTTGATCGAAAGATGGACTCTCTACACCTCGTCTCTCACAAAGATGAGTCACACTTTGATGGGGGCCTATACCCTCTGCAGTGAGCGGCATGCTGGGGAGGGGGGTGCCACTTTGTGAAGGAGGCTCAACTCTTCGGTGAGGGTATTCAGCGCTTCCCGAAGGAAGGTGATAGCCACTCTGTGAAGGTGATTCAACACTTCGGTGAGGGTATTCAGCGCTTCCCGAAGGAAGGTGATAGCCACTCTGTGAAGGTGATTCTGCGCTTCGTAAAGGACGTTCACCACTCTGTAGTATGACATCCACCACAAAGGGTATAGGCCCCCATCAAAGTGCGACTTACCTTTGTAAAAGACGAGGTGGTATGAAGAAGAAAGAAAAGAAAATGGAATTCGGGAGGGGAATCCGAGTTTATATAGTCATTTTGAGGACGCTATTTTAGAAGATTTTCAGACGAAGCCACGGGATTGGATGGCATTCACTCTTAGTACATCAGACTCTTAGAACATATTGCTCAACTCATTATTGGCTAGTAAAGACTCGGAGGAGTACGTCTAATGGTACTGTTGTTCTCTATTGAAGCCTCGTCATTTTCCTATGACACATCATTGACTTTCAAGTCAAAGCAAAGGAACAATTCTGTGGGTTGTTTGGCATTAACAAGAGCGTAATTTCAGAGAATCACTTCATGAAATGCACTAGTGAAAAAGAGGGTATCGCATATATTCTACTCGCTACGATCTATACAGAGCATGTAAATTGGTGGAGTGGGAGAGGACTGTGATAATCTAAGGTCTGATTCAAACACAAAATTTATGGATTTTCATGATGGAATTATCTGATGCATAGCAATATTGAATGATGACAGATCGATTTGGATATGACGGCACACTCTGAAACTCAATATGAGAGTTTGTTATCACATTGCAAAGTATTCTTTTGCGTCAAATCCCAAAAGCTTATGTTAGTTTACAGGCTAAAGAATCTTCACAGGATAGCATTGAATCCAAACATAATCAGGGCAAGCTCAGAATCCTCGAACTGGCTATTGGGCTTCTGGGATAGCCCATAACATTGCCGTTCAGAGTGTGAAAGTTGACTTCAAAAGTCCTGGATCATGATTACTCATGTAGCCAAAATCAATAAATATACTGCGTTTTTCCTTCTGTAATTCGTCATCTGTTTGTCTGTTTGCTTTAAATTTTAGGGTTCGATGTATCTTGATTACATGCATGCTGTCTAAGGGGTCAGGCTAAGTAGTAACGATTTTCTTACATATCCTACTCCCGCTGTCCTACTGTAAAAAAAATATCTCCTTTCAATAGAGATCAACGTCATTCAATCAACCAACATTTTCTCTTCAAAAATCTACAGAAAGAATCATAGTAACAACGTAAAATTTCGAAAACAGTTAATGCGGCGATCGAGATTATGATTGCCGAGGATATTCAGGGGGTCTAGAACACAACATGTTAAAAATGACAATTGGAAATAATCGGGAATTGTTCGTTTGGCTTGTATTTCAATTTATCAATCCTATTGGTCGTCCAGTGTTCCATATTTGTTCATCAGAAAGTAGGCTCTACGTAAGCGAAAAAACAGGCGGAAATTGAGTACCCTTTCAAAAGACCTTTTTAATAGATTATAAATCTATTTCAAATTAAATATTGAAAATTGAAAAGATTAAATGAAAATTTGAATCTTTTTTATATTGATAGAAAGTAGTTTTATTATTTAATATTATATTGAAAGAAGATTTTAATTATTGAAATTCTTTCAAATGGTGGTCAATTGCCGCCTATTATTTCGCTGACGTAGAGGTAGGTACGTCATCCATATACACCCCGCACGGCCCCGTCCATGCAGTATTCCACTTGCACATGTCAAAAACAAAAGCAAAGCTCTTCTCTAAGTGCAATAAATAATTCTTCTCTTCCTCTTTCTTCATCGATTAATACAACTTCCGCTCCTTCTCTTTTGAAAAACGTTGAATTCAGAAAATGGAGTTATCATATCCCATATTTCATCCCTTCCTCTTTCTTTACCGAGTATGGCAATACTTTCTCGCCAAACTCCTTTCTCCTTCACCACCGGTTGAGGGTCAAAAACTTGGAAGACCCAAGATTGCAATTATTGGCGCCGGATTGACGGGTGTTTCTGCTGCTTCTCACTGTGTTGGTCATGGATTTGATGTGCAGATTTTTGAGGCTGGTCCCAGAAGTCAATTGGGTGGTATATGGAGTGTAAGTCTGCCATTTCTTCATTGCATATTGGGCACATAAAACCCCAGAAGCGAAGGGAATTTATGCTAATACAATACATTAGAGAGTTAACAGTACATCTGGTCTACAAATCCATTCGTTAATGTATCGATTTCACCCCTCTGTTCAATGGAAAGGTGGTTATCCAAATCAACAACAAATTGTATCGCAAATCACCGAACTCTGGAAACGTTATGGTCTAGAGGAGAAAACAAAATTCGATACTAAAGTCGAGAAAGTATACCAAGACGACAAAGGAAGATGGATAATCAACAATACATCAGAAGGACGCTTCGAAGGTATTATTGCAGCTGTTGGTACTTGCGGAGAGGCAAAAATTCCGCACATCCCTGGGATGGATAAATTCAAGGGAGAGATATATCATTCAAGTGATCTCACGGGTAAAGATGCAAAGGGAAAGAAAATTATCGTCATTGGAGGCGGTGCAAGTGCAGTCGAGGCACTAGAATTTGCAGCCCATGAAGAGGCGGCTGAGACGACAATTCTTGCCAGGAGTGATAAATGGATCATCCCTCGAAACGCTGTCGTAGACATGCTACTCGCGTTGAATATTTTTGGACAGGAAACTTTCTTGAGCTGGATTCCAGAGATGCTACTGAAGAAGTTCTTTTACAGAGATTTGGAAGATCTTGCTCCAGCCGGTAAAGGAATTTTTACAGGTACCCCTATGGTCAATTCGGACGTGATGGATAAAATCCGCGAAGGAAAAGCAGAATGGCTACGGGGTGATATCAAGGGATTCACTGAAGATGGAATCAATTTCAATCTTCGAGCAAAAGGTGTCCCTCCCGGTGGTCCTGGAAAAACAAAGCTCGTGAAAGGTGATATTGTTGTAATGGCAACTGGATTCGAGCGACCATCTCTTGATTTTCTCCCACCCGACACATTCCAAGATCCTTACACACCACCAAATTGGTATCTTCAAACCTTCCCTCCCACACACCCTTCCGTCTGTTGCAACAACTGCACTTACGTCAATGCCATCGGTGCAGTAGGCAACTGGCACATAGGTATTTACACACGTATCCTCCTTATGTTCCTATCAGATCCCCTTACAAGACCAAGACCTTTCTGGATGGAACGCTGGATTGATATGACCAGAATTCTGAAAAGGTTCAGCCCAACAGGTGCATTTGATTTCTTTACATATCTGGAATTAGTATGGTGGTTCACGTTTTGCATTGCAATCAATCCCTTCAGGTGGAAGTGGGCTATCTTTGTATTTACTGGGCTTGGAAGGGGATTACCGAGGAGAGTTGTGGAGGCGGAGGATAAGTTGAGGGGATCGTTGGGATGGAGAAATGGACATGGTGATGAGAATTATGACAATGGAAGCAGCTTTTGAGAGAGGAGGTGATTTATTACTTCAGACGATCCAGTGTATCCAATTGTTTGGATTGCGGTTCGTGAATCATAGCTTTTTGTATATCGCCATATGTAGAAACCATTTAGAACCCCCAGAAAATACTTATAAGTTCGAGAATTTTGACACAAGATCATGATAACGATGCATTTATGGACAGCATATATAGAGTCGGTTAATTTTGCAGAGCGAACGGTTATTTTATAATGGATCAATAGATGCTCACCTGATGGTATAACATCCGAACAATATGAACACAATTCAAGATTACAAAATTCCACAATTTAACCCCAAGAAACCCCAGATGCCAAGAGAAATCAAAATGTTTTGTTGCATATCTCATGTGTCCTTGGCTACACTCAAATCCCACAGTTATCCCGCTCGCCAAGGGTGTACGAGAGCTAAGGGTGGATCGGCTAAGCGGTGACTTCGTCTGTGGCTCGAGAGTGTTCGTAAACTTTATGATGAAAAGCAAACGAGAAGGGAAACAGAGTTGCAAGGGAAAGTATAGGATTTGTTGCATATCTGGGGGTTTCTGGGCTGGACTAGTAATTCTTATGGTTAAGATTTGGTTTGCTTGCCAAGGGATAAGGTATTTGGGAGTGTGGAAGGAAGGGGTCTGTTTGTGTGCTTTTTTGTATGGTTGAGTGCATGGTTGGTTGTATGATTGGCTAGCTTTCTTGGTGGGAGAGAGGAATGTTTGGGTTGTGATTGACATCAGACATTGAATGGGGAGAGTGGGTCATGGTGAGTTTGACTCAATGAGCTTGTTTGTTTGTTTGTTTGTTTTACTTCTTTTTCGAGAGAATTATGCATTTGCATGTATTCCGTGGCACTTGATAGATGGAGATAGTCGAGAGGAGGTAGTAAATATTAGATATATAGAAGACTAAAGGTATGGGAGTGAGAGTAGATTCAATGGTTGAAAGAATACTGCATGGAGCAGTTGGAGTTTGGATTTCAGATTTATTCTTCATGTGATAACCGGCTTTGAACATTAACTCCGAGTGAGCAGTGGCTACGTGTTTCTAAATCCGTTCACTCCCACTCCCCCTCTCTTGCCTTTCACTGTGTGTGCCCGTCTTGGGTGTGATGCGAGGACTCTGGATCTGCTTCTCGTCGTGATCATTGAGTACTTAGGTATATCCAGCATCTATGCTAGAAGAGAAGTTCGATGCAATTTGGAATCATGTCAATATCCTCGCAATGTGTGGATAACAGTGTTCTCTAGGCAGTTTGCTACTGAACATCTAAAACAGAATCCTTGAAAAGATGGGTCTCACCCTCGGAGATGCAATCTATCCGGAAAGCCTGGATCAAAGAAGAGAACCTTTCCAAGCGCCACATTTATATCCTGAAGATCGACAGAACACTTGCTATATTTATAAACGTTTCAATCTACATATAAAACTGACTTGGTTGGAATGTACATGGCTTCGAATAGAGTGAGTATTCAATAGTTTAAACTACCATCCAATGAATGACATGAGAGTTTGAATATCTAAAGTAGCTAGAAATTTGAAAGTTGTTTGATATTCTAATCAGATTTAAAATATCAAATAACTTGAATGTTCCAATTGGTTTCGAGATTCGGTAATCTTCATTGTTGGACTACAATCCGGAATATTTGATACCCTGGCTCAGCCTTCGAAGGGTGATTTCAAGCTGTCCGAGAGAAAGTTTTAGTATGAAATAGAGCCGCTTCAGGCTCTCAGAATCAAACACTTGTTAAATGTGATGAGCTGACCAACTATGATCTTTGCTTTTCCGTGTGTTGCGTGGGAACGAAGGAGAGGAAAGAAAGTGATAATGTGAGATTAAGAAGTGATCGTTCAGCTTGTGTTCTACTTAGTTCATTTGATGATCATCTGGTTTTTCCAGGGCAACCAAATAACCTCCTCATACCATCCCAAGTCGCAGCAAAATAGAGACAGAGAGGAAGAGCAAAAGTACAGACAAGCACAAGCCAGATCACGTGATCAAAATAATGTCCCCAAAACCTTCACTACAACCACCAAAAAAACATCACAACGACCTCAAAACTTGCCGAAAAGGGCAGAAAGAATGCCATTGGCGGTGCTGGGAATCGAACCCAGATTGAAGCGGATTGTAGAGCTTGTAACAGCTCGTCACCGTGAAGACCCTATAGAGGAGAAACCACAACACCACGTGCTACCATTACACCACACCACCATTTTATATACACCCACTCGTCACCTACCGGCTTAATGAAACAAGATCGGCTGAGTGACGATATGAGAGTTAGAAGGAACTCGTTATGATTGGATGGTGTTATGTGAACATATATTACTGTTTAAAAAATGGTGGATAGGTGAATACCTACATACATAGTGTCATGATTAAGCGAAGTATTGTGGGGGTCGGTAGGGCTACGGGAAATGACCGGACGGCTCGGAATTCTAGATTGCTGGGATATTCTTTGCCGAAATTTGCACGGGCAAGATGATGTGATAATCTGGATTGCGTTCTGCTTTTTGCTTAGCGTGGATTGCATATGCAGGCACGCAGGTACTCGTGCGGCCAGAAAGTATGCAACTCCAACGCTAGATGCACATACCACAAGATGATAAACTACAAGAAAACTAACCTGGTTTTCATAGCACCAGAGTTGCATACTTTCTGGCAGCACGAGTACGTATACAATCTTTCTTTTTTCGAGAAATGAAAAGACGTTGAGGATTGAGGATTAAGAATTGGGGAGGACATGTAACTGGTGGTATTTTGATATGGCTTGATTGTATTGGAATAAATTCAACAAGTTGGTAACGAACTGGAAAACTCAGTCTTTTCTCAAAAGTTTTGCTAGGGATTACTCTAGATAGTGTGTTTCTACTACACGTTCTACAAACATGATCATGATCATCAGGTCTCACAATTCAGAGTTAACATTCATGGTTGGGAACGTACTAGAGAACCTTGATAAGATCATCTAGGGGCTGGTTTCATGATGACATATGAAACAAAAGAATTCTAGATTACTACATTTTCACATTACAAATTAATTTCGATCAGGACCAAAAGCGAGATGAGGTAGTAATTCATGATCATGGGAAAAAGTCATTTATATTTGTAAAAAAAAACGGCTATTTTAAGATAGAACAAGAAGTGAACGTCTACTCTGTCATCCATCAAGGTGAAACAAACTCTATCGCAACCAATTATCAAACTCACGAAAACTCCTCTCTAGTCCGCACACTTAAGACTGGTAAATACATTGAGAGTAGTATGGGTTCTGGACCTGACAGTGGGTACCCTCAACACAGGTAGTGGATCCGGTATAACCAATTCCTCCACATTGGTAGTAAGCAGCGATAGTGCTACCGGTTGGGTAGGCAACACCGCCAGTTCCTGAAGCAAAGCCAGTGGAAGCAATAGTTGAAGAAGTGCCAGTTGACAAAGTTGTTGGGTATGGTGGAAGGGAGTTGGCCAAGGTCTTGGAAGAGGATGGAGCAACGAATGTTGGAGAGGAATCCACATCGGCACTCTTCAAGGTTGTTGGTACAACAGCGGCAGTGGTAGACGCGGAGGCGGAGGCTTCTGGAGTAGATGTTGCGGGTACTGGGGTCACAGTGACGACGACAGTCTCAGAAAGGTGGTTTGTAAAGGTGGTTGTGTACAAGACAGTGCTTGGTGTGGCAAGGTCAGAGCTGACTGCTGGTGCAGAGGTGACGACAGAAGCTTTGGAGCTTGTTGCTGCGACTGAAGATGACTTGGTCTTGCAAGGCTTCTTGGATGAGGTGTGGTGGTGGGATGGCTTTCCGGTTGGGCCAGCGAAGCCAGATGAAGCTCCGGTTCCAGATGGGAAGATTGGCTGCGATTCATTGAAGGCTCGGACTTGGTAACTATTTCGACAGTTAGCAAATTGTAGGGATTAGATATAAAAAGTATGTTGTACTTACTGGCCACCAGGACGATAGATGTTTGTTGCCATAACAGATTGGCCGAGCGCGAAGCTGGCGAGGATGACGGCGTTGCACTTCATTTTTGTTGAGGTATGATTGTCGAAATCTTTAATTTTTTGTTTTGTACAGAGGATCTGGCCTACTAATGTATTCTTGATGTATAAGAACGTAAGAGATGGCACAGCCAAGGGATTGTGTTAAGAGCAGATCTTTGAAGAAAGAGAGACTGAAGGTGAGATACTTCGAAAGCTGGTAAAGATAGAAAAAATCAAATGAAAAACACGGAGACGAAGAAGTATTTGAACAGCAACAAAATGATAGTGGATGATTCCAGGTCATTTGAAATGTGTGGGTCGATTCAACAGCCGCCCCTCCATAATTTAAGGTACATTGATCTGGTGGATCAGGAAGCTTGACTGAAAGCTCGGGACATATTTCAGCACTTGCTATCAACCAATCACAATGAATTGGATGTATATGTAAAAAGAAAACTGGCTGGCTATTTTCTTTCTTTTCCCCTGGCAAGACTGTAGCTGTAGCCAGCCGCGTTCACCAATCTCACCGCCGGTGAAGTGTTTCATTGATAATTAATCGTATAAGATTGACTTCATTTGTACTATAATGTTACCAATCTCTTTGAACAAACAGCAAGACATGTGTTATCAATCCCTCAGGGGAAAAACCAGGGAGTTTACTGGTAAAAATATATGAAAATCATCTCATGTTGGATTAGGGTGGGTTGGCACAGGTTGGGAAAACTTTCGTTCTGGATTTCTTAATGACATTCAAGGATACATGCGTCACTGCTAGTCCCAAATAGGTTAAGCGTCATCGTTTAATATAGTGGATTTGATTAACGACGTTTCGAATTGACGATTTATAAAGTAGGCCGAGATATTTCATTCGAAATGTTCCTACCAGATATCAAGATTATGACGACAAGATACGCAGGATACACCATCAATACTCTTTCTTTAGAATCTCACTTGGTAAAATTCAGAGGCGCGCTTACTTGCATTCAACAATATCGATTCTGTGATACCGCATCTCAATCTAGGCAGTCGAGCCGCCTTCGACGCCAAAAGATCGTGTGCAGGCTCACGACTTCCTTGGCCACCGAGTCAACAACACCATCACTGTCACAATCATAACCACCATCGAAAAGTTTCCTCAGATCGGATCATCATTCTGTGATTGTGATATGCACAGAATAAGCGGTTACTTCGGATGTCCGGTTCTTATCAGTCCAATCATTCCATCAAATGTTTCCACGGACCGGGGAAGATTAACCTTGTTGGCCCCCTACCATTACAGAAGCAAGGATTCTTATAGTGATAGACCTTATCACACCAATATAAATATCCCTGACTTGGTAAAAATCTCGAACCAGAAACTTCAGCCAAGTAAGCAAGGTTTTGTCAAGTTGTCTCTTGGATACAAGATCATCACTGGAAAAAATCTTTGATTATTCAAACTTATAATACGAGAAGTCGAATAGAACCACATTTTGTTGCGAAATTCTCATTTCAATTTGATTGTTGAACACAACATATATTGCTATCGTGGCTGTTCGATACTCATTGGATTTCAAATGCCAAGGCTTCGAGACATCAATAATAATTTGTACCATGGCTATCTGACAGCGGAGAATTTCTGGAAGTTTAGTTGAACTCAGCTCTCACCGGTAGTTCTTCTTAAGAGAGTATGTATATATTGCGGCAATTTGCTCAAATGAGATCGACAAGCTGAAAAAACTCCGTCCGATGTTTCCCCCATTCAGCCCACAATGATGAAAGGCTGGCGGAGTGCTCCATCCTTCGAGATCAGGGGAGGTTAACGAACGAGTCGTCGCTCCAAATGTCCACTCTACTATTGTCCATCACTAACCTTAGTTCTGCTTGTTTGAGTTCATACTTTTATCAGATTGCTTCGACGACTATGAGCATTTTCATAGCGAAACTCCTCGGTAGACCCCTTGGCTCGTTGTCCCGTCCATGCAATATACTTCTTTTCAAATCATTGAGACTTCAGAGAAATTGATTCAACGTACATACCTTCCACTTGACTTGTCACATCGCTGCATTCAACATGGGAAAGCCCTTGGCCAAAGTTCGAAATCGCAACAGCCCCTTTATTAGATAACAATCTGACGATCAGACAATTTGACATCTCATTCAATCAACGCATAGATTCCGTTCATACACCGCAAGTTTTTCTTCTGGTGACAGCTTTCGCAAAAATCCGGGAGAAGTGGGAACAAGGTAAATTCAAACAGAATTGCACGAGATGGTATCGCGAATATCGTTCTTTTCAGTCGATATTTCCGAGAAATCCTGTCCCCATCCACAACGCCCGGTGCTTTTTAAGTTGTCAATGGAGTATATCAAACTATTAGAAGTGTCTGTTCGATACACAATCTCAGAATCATAGTTGTTGGTTTGACGGAGTCTCTGTTGCAAGGCCTCAACATTGGCCTACAAAAAGACATTGCCTCTCGGCTTGAAACTTGGCCTTTGATGGTTACAGCCGTCTTTTATCACACATGACTCCATTCTATGTTTCTTTTTATATACGTTAATCGCTATGCTAGGCTGCAATTGATTGGTACCGGAGCGCTGGATACTCTTCTACGGAGAAGTGCCAGCATACGGTCTTATTTATTTTTTTGGAAGAAATTCTCGCTCGGAAGAGTTCTCGAGCAACCTAAACCGCCGTATACACGACCTTATCTGCGAATAAATTTTGAATACGGCGTTCTTTTCTGGTAAAAGCATATGCCATAAGTAGCACAAGATCTTGATTGACTACACTTATCTCAATCAGGCTCAAGGATCACAGCACTACACTCTATTCTGAATACCAAATTTCCTCGTAACTTTCACCTGTTCGATAACACTAGTCGATATGACACGCAAGAAGGCAGACTCCAAAGCTTCCACTCATGCAATTCATGTCCCTTCAGATACAGAGTCATCGGAAAGCGATACCTCGTTCGTGGCTAAAGATAACAAGACAGGTAAAGAGTTGCAGAAAATGAGTCGGAAATTTACAGGTCAACTTGCTCCGCGTCGTCAGAAAGATCCCATTCCCTCCAAGAAGTGATGACTCCTAGAATATGATCGTTTACTTTTGGGATCTCTGGATGACATTGGGTCTAAAGGGTGATGTTCAACAGCGTGAATTAGTGGGTTTTAGCAATATTTTTCAATTATCATTAATACAAGATACGTCTCTTCTTTGCTTGATTTTTTTTGGTTTGTGAACTCTTCGCGCACATGGGGTGTATTGGCATTCTTAATTTTCAAAGATCTTCGAGGGAGACTTCAGTATCTGAGAACTTTCCTGCGTTTGCGATAAGTTTCCGGTTTATATTAGTATTTCACAGTGTCTTGTGCTATACTAACTGCTAGGTAACTTACACTCGAGCTCCGAAGTTTGCTGGCGTCATAACACATATTATGTTCCTAATAAAGGGCTCTACAAACATTATTTAGTCCTCCACTCCATATATGAAGCATGTTTGGGCTCTTGTTGGACATTGTTCATTGCCAAGTGTACGGAAGGAAAGCACCAATTATTCATACGCAAGTGGAGACAAAGACCCTGCCTACACTATCGCGGCTATTTTACTTTCATGAGAAGACATGAGAAGTGTATCACCATGGATGAGAATTATTTTCTCGGGATATGTATAGACATTGATTAGTTCCACCCACCTGTAACCCAATCGTTCTCTAATTTCAAATTGCTTTCTCCGATTTGCATAGTATCCTGCATAATTCCCCTATCCAATTTTATATGTGAACTCTGATTATTTCCTACTTTTCAGTACCGTACCCTCCATCTGAATGACTATTATCATTTCCATTGTTCTTTTAATAGACAGCTTATCTTAATTCGATGTCATCAACCAAGTTGGGCTTACTCCAATATTGTCATCACGTATCTGAATTACTATTGTTGAATCTTAATATCCATAGTATCAATTCACAGCTGGTGCCAAAAGATTGCTACCTCCAGGCATTAATTTAGAAGTAAGTACAAACTCTGGCAATTTACTAACAGATGTAGGGTTGCCTCGGTCGATCGGAGTTCCAAGAGATTGTCATGCCCAAAGTGTTCAATCATCAATGTTACATTTTAGCAAGAGGCAAAGGAAGTGTAGGGCATGATATTGGGGCTGGAATTTCAAAGCCATCTTTTGGAACGATTTCGCATCAGCGAATCATATAGCTAATTGACGCTATCCATTCATATTGTGACTGCCGAATGCTTCAACTGCGTCAAATCTCTCCATAAAAGTTTGCTCCTCGATTATACTTACTACGAATACGAATACCAAAAATTCTACTTAGGCATTCAACAACAATGTCTGATGCAAACGCAACTACACCACGAGCCTTCATCGCTCGACACGGTAAGTTGACGTTTACACTTTCTTGGGGAAAACGGATAGTCAAATTCTAATAATCCTATTACATACAACGCGAGACAGAATGGGCCATCAACGCCTGCTGCACTGGCAAGGCTGAAATTCCTCTCACCGCAAACGGAATTGCTCAAGTTCAAGGCACGGGCGAAGTCCTTGTCGGTGCTGGCAAACTCATTGACCCTTCCAAACTAACACATGTTTTTACTTCACGTCGCAAACGGGCTGTTGATACGTTATCGATGTTGCTCGGGCCTGCATATAAAGATCGACTTGATCAAGAGAACAAAATCACCACCACAGAGGACATCGCAGATTGGGATTATGGAGATTATGAAGGCTTGAAACCGGATGAGATTAAAGAAAGCAGAGCGAAGAGAGACTTACCAAAATGGGATATCTGGACTCAAGGCTGTGAGGGCGGAGAGTGAGCAAAATCTGTCGTGCGCATGTTGGTGTAGTGATTGGCTTCC
Source organism: Botrytis tulipae (assembly GCA_004786125.1). Taxonomy (NCBI): domain Eukaryota; kingdom Fungi; phylum Ascomycota; class Leotiomycetes; order Helotiales; family Sclerotiniaceae; genus Botrytis; species Botrytis tulipae. The sequence goes on from PQXH01000017.1 coordinate 257,300, forward strand.
GCATAGAGATTAACATTTGGTGCTTGATCCAGATCGGCGGAAGAAGTACAAGCGCGTCTGAATAGACTCATCGACCAGATTTATGAGCTGCAGAGTGTTCATGTAGATGGCAAAAGTGGCGAGCCTGCCGATGTTTTGATAGTCAGATTTGATGTCTCGTTGAACTTTTGTTTTGATGTGGCTAATTACCATTTGAACAGGTTGCTCACGGTCACATCTTGCGGGCGTTCACGAAGAGATGGCTTCGCTATGCTATGGACTTTCCATTTCAGATGATGGAGCCGGGCGCGATTGGTATCATGAGTTATGAACATCATAATATTAAGGAGCCGGCTATTTTTGCTGGCGTGGGATTCCCTTTATCGAAGTAGGTTGATTTGATTAGAATGTTTGCAAGACAGGAGGATGTGACTGATGGATATATTAATACAAGGACATATGCTATTACTTCTGATGACTTTATACGGGTTTCAATTGTCATCCAGTAAAGATGGAGTGACATGACGTATAATGTTCCAAGCACTGCATGACAGTGTAAAAAAGAACGTCAAACTAGAAGCCCCTTGTAACTCATTACTTTATTACCTTTCAAGTGATATTGCTCTAGTGTAGCTAGCCCCATCTCCAACTAATACTACGTAGGTATGTAAGAAGAGAATCTTCGCTCCGCCTTCGTTGAGTCTCTTTTCCGATACTCTTATACACATACGAGCAGACATTATGGGGATAACCTGGTCTTCTCAGTGCTGGAGTTGTGTATTTTCTGACCACAATTAACTAAACTGAGGAGATGGCCTGTATTACATACTCGATAAACCGCAGACTTCTGTGTTCTTTCGATTGCGGAGTGAGATGGATTCTAGTCTTGAAGGTCTGGAAAAAGGATTACCATGGGGTTAAGGCATCATATGTATCAGAGATCCCTCCATCTTTGGAACTAAACGGAGAAACTCTTCGTGAGATTGGGATTGAGGTATTCCGCCATCCACCACTTTTGAAGCCACAGACATCAAGTTTATGGTCAGATATTGACAAAGTGAGCACCCAATTTCGATAATGGTATATTCTTTTGGTAGTAAAGAGTCAAACAGAGATGAACAGTATTCATTATTGTATGCTACACTAATGCATCATCTCCTCCATAGCCATAGACCGAGATCACAGTTAATCATTTTTATTAAAAAACCGATCGCCGATGCCAAGATGTGTTTTTTTCCTCCCTCATTGATATCAATTTAGCTTGAGCATGCAAAACCCACATCTCCTTATTGCGATTCATCGCGTCAACTCGAAATATCATGCTCTTTCAACCCAATTTCTCCCAGTAATGCTGCTTCGATATATCCATCACTCATCCTTCGTTCCGTTCACACTCCCAAAGCTATTCCCTCACTTCTTCCCTCCCTTACCACCCTCGTAACTATATCCCAACGCCTCTGCTCCAGCATCATTGTCCCAATCCTCCTTCTTTAATCCCTCTTCCACATGTAATCTCTTAAGATCCTGATGATTCCAACTTTGACGTCTGTCAAGATTGGGTTTCCAGGTCTCGACTGAAGATGGCAGGGTTTCGCCGCCAGAATTGCGACGCCCGTCAGGGATGGATACTTCGATGACCTCGGCGAGGTGAGAGGCGGTAGAGTCGGAGGTGGGTTTGGAATGGTGGGGGAGGGAAGCTTCGTCGCTGTGACTGGGCTTGGATTGCTGGGATGCGATTGATGTCATGTTGTTTTATTTGAGGTTGGTTTTGAGGTTGAAGGTGTTGAACGTATTGAATAGGTCAATAGATAGGAAGAGTATAGGTTTCCTTGCAATTTTTCAATTGAGAGATTGATCAATGGATATATGGTTGAAGGAGGTAATAGCTTTATTCACTATTGATTGATTGAGCGAGGTCGATTGAACCTGAGCAAATGGCAGGATAGCTTTGTTCGTGATGTTTTGATTTTCCGAATGACGTCAATAGTTGTAGAAGATATGCTATGAAAATACGGAAACTACGATGAGCTTTTGAGCTTTTGAGCTTTTGATTTTTCGTGCTTGTAATTGTAAAGGTGTTGAATGGTGAATAGAAATAGAAATTAATTATCAGTTATCCAGTCGAATATAAATACCCCTCCAAAAATCTTTCGACCGAGGATTTAAAATCACGAGAGAGGTCAATTAGCAACACCGTCATCTGGCATACCGTCATTTATCATACCATGAATTAGCATCCCACCAATTAGCATGCCACCAGTTTGCATACCCGTCTCCTATTCACATATAGACATCCAATCAATAAGCCAGTAAGCCAGTAGATATCAATACAACCTCACAAAGCAAGAACGATGATATATAGTAACGACGATCTCCAGTTCTCAACAGCCAAATAAGCTTCCCACTGATGATCTTACCCCTCTTCCCCAAGCTATCCTTCAAATCCAATCAATGTTCATTCAATCACCAATAGAGAAATCCTTTGACCTGATGGGGAAACTGGACTTCCCTCATACATTGGCGCATAAGTGGTATGACATGTTCTCTTTCTTACATCTCCCTTTCTCAAAACATGTGTTTCCAGAAAACAAGCTTCACATCTATCCACGTCAGGATTGTCTCGAGATTGAATCGAAGTCCGGGTTCAATTGGAGGCACGTGTACTAGCGCAATGCGGGGTCGCTTAACCTTAATTATGGGGATCTAATCGATAACATTTTTCTTTTCTTATCGCCACTTTAAACCACTCGCTGCCCAGTGCACCCAACAACAACAACCTTGCGACTTCCTCAATATTTTGTTTGTTTTCCCTCTCACTCATTGTCGCAAACCAGATCATTACATCAATATCTTCACACTTCTCTATGTCTTATCAGATACCAATATTTTAGTACTCAATAAACTTGCGCCATTCACTTGCAACAACGGAACGGATTTCATAAATGCTTTTTTGATGTTTTTAATACATGATAACCTCGTCTGAAACTCTTCAAAGTTACTCTTACCTCTCGATGCGCTGACTGTACAAGACCGTCTCGAGAGATATGCAACCAGCAGAATACAAACGCGAAATGATTAACTGACGCCTCGCTATGCAAATAAAAGGGTATGGGGACCGGAACATCGCCTGATATCTATCATCCATCCATCATCGTATACAAACAGTTTTTTTTTTCATTATGCAATCCAACCATACCGGGACACGATCATCATGAATGTCGTTTATGTTACAGTTTGCGAATCGATGTTGAAGTTATGAAGCCTTTACATCCCATGACAATTCGATTCTTTCCTTGAGCGAAACCTCAAGTCGTCTTACTTAAGCACATCTATGGAGTTCTTGGACGCTTCCAATAATATTGCTGCGAAAAGGTTAGATAAGAGAAATCGATCAATTCGTGGGTGAGTATTACCTTGTGCTGCTTTCTACAATTTCTCAAACTAGGTTTCCTTAATCCTTCTTGGACTGTCTCCTTTCTTGACTGATCGGTATCTTCGTCTGGGATATAGTAATATTCACTCTCAAGTGGCTTTCCCGCAGCGTCCTTGCCCTCTCGATGGATCTCGCCAATGAATGATGTTCTGTTCAGCATCTTACGAAGATCGTCCTTTGTGAGGCCCTTGTTCTCCTTCTTTGAAGGACTAATACCTCTGAGATTGGATGGAAGATTTCTGAGGATAGTTGACAATGGCATGGATTGAAGACGAGAATAGGCGAGTTGATTGGCTACATGGTTAATGACAGGAGTGATAGCACCTTCATCAGTGGATGTAGAGCTCGATCGCTTTTCAATAGATGTCTTAGATTTGTGCCCATCACGACCACGAGCTTCTGGGGTATGTCCAGCTGTGAACTTTGCCATTCTCGAGGATAAATTTGCACCAAATGGACCGAAGGAGTGAACAATGGGATCGTTTTCTTCATCAGGGTCTTCGTCTGGCTCACTCAACTCACTCTCTTGACTAGCTGGGAATGATGCACTGAATGATGTTGCAGCGACTGTTGGTGAGTATACTGGCTCAGGATCTTTAGACTCAATTGCTGGAGCTGGCTCTGATTTGTCTTCATATACTTGGATGAAGGTCTTTTCTGCATCATCAGCAAAGAGGTTGGCCAGATTGGCAGAGGAAAGGGTTTGGCGAGCAGGTGTTGGTGATACTGGTGACGAATGACGTTCAACACGACGAATTGGACTTGAATGAATAATGTCACCCTGAGCAGTAACGGCAGTAACTTTACCCCTAGGAGAACTATCTTCACTCCACGAAGGAACTTCTGTTGGAGCAGCAGAGTCAAGATTATCACCTTGTGGCCAAGCAACCAGAACCCGTGCATCCTGAACATCCAAAATAATTTCAGCATTTTCCGTTTCCGAGGTGAAACTATCTCCCTTTGCCAACTCCCATGTTCGACCTTGACAATGTAACTTTACTCCGTTCCATCCACAACAGATAATCTCAATCTTATTCGACTCGAGAGGAACCGTAGCAGCAATATATCTAGCTTTGATATGGACACGAGAGATGAGACGATTGGCGGACAATTGATAGTGGGAGGAATTGCTTGATCTACCCATGAGAAGAGACTCTCCATCTTCAGGTAGAGTGATTGTTGGCACAGCTGAAAGGGGAGCCCTCTCAACAGAGGATCGACTTCGATGGAGACCGGCTCGAGCGTGTACCCCTGGAGGAGGGGAGGATGAAAGAATACCAGTTGTGGAGGTAGGAATTGGTGTTGGATACTTAGTGTAAGCTGATTCGAATGCAGACGGTGACGTACGAACTCTCTTGGTGTTACGTCCTGGCAGACTTGGAGAGGAAGAGGGAAGTGGCTCAAAGGGCGGAAGTAAGGTTGGTGCTGGACGTTTTGTACCCGCCAGGGCTGGCAAGGCAGGTTGAGCGTTAGCCTTACTTGGTGAAGAGTCCATCATGATAAATATCCTTTGATCACGAATGATGAAAGGGAAGAGTAATTTTCTTCAAGGTGGATATCTCAGACCGCGACCTAAACGCGGTGGGCGAGTTGAGATTCTAACGCGAGGCTCATAAGATTTTGAGAGATGCCGAGGACGGTAAAGAAGATTTTGGAAGAAGTATTTGGTAAGACAGAACTAGAAGAATTGAAAATCTACGGAATAGAATGGAAAGATTGTAGAAAGACGAGACTTAGTTTTGTATGGGCCTCCGACCAGGTCTCTGATTGAGAGATGGAGGATCGGGAAAGTTGAAGAGGAGGTTAAGAAAGTTCCCAGACCCATCGGTACCCAGACGCGACCCGCGTTGGAGTCTAAAAATGTTCATTGGCCGCTTTAAAAGATTATGAATTCTGCTATTTCTACGACCTGCATTGAACTGCACATGCACTTTTCACATAGAGCTGGAGATATAATACAATTCTGAATTGAGAAAATGATGGTGAATTTATATAATGAGTGATTCATTTATTTCAATGTGTCATTCACTTGTATGGATATGGTTTAGAAATGACTTGGATGACTTTCATTTCAGTCAATTGGAAAGTATAATAGCATAGACATTCCACCTTCATAACTAGGTACCTAGGTAGGTAATACTCTAGTCCTCTACCACGTCTACCTAGCATACCTAACTCAAGTAATAACTTTTACCAAAGCTCATTTTTATATCTCGCTCTAATTCACGTCTAATACTACTGGGTATATATATGTAAAACTCAAAACCTGCCAATACTCTTATATGTATACCTAATAGGTATTTATATTTACACTAGATTTTACACAGTCTGTCCAATAACACTCTTTCACAACTTTTGAATACTTTGCATTCTTCTCGTCTCTCATCCATTCATTCCAGCTCTCGTCACCAACCGCGAGTTTCCAAGGCCCAGTCAGCAAATTTTCATATCTCATCCCATCCCATCCCATCCCATCCCATCTAACCATTTATCACACGCATCCCATACCCATACCTTACCACTCCACCACACGCGACACAAAACCCAGTCCCAACTTCCACTTCCAGCCTCCTCTGAATATCTACTTTCGTTTCGTGCTCGTGTAATCGTGCGTGCGTGCTTTTCATACCTTGTGCTTGGTGCGTTCCCAACGCGAGGTGCAAGATTTTCCTACGCGCTGATTGACTGAAAATACTTTTGGCAGAGGGTTATGTATGGCGGATAATTTATGTTATGTTATGTCAGATTATATATATACACCGTACTAGACAGGTAAATGAATGTGATTCCGAGATTTGAATCAGAGCAAGGTCGGTACGTAGTTGATGCAAATGGGGGTAGACAAGATATGTAAGGACACCTCTCTTTCTCATGACTGACTGCAGATTTCTCATGTACTTAATTACTACCTACATACATGTCACTTGATACATGCATTTGAATCATTTGGATGGAGACGGCTGCGTAGGGTATGAATTGAGACAATTCAAAGATTGAGTTGAGTTGAAGTCGGTGTGAGCTTCTACTTTGGGCGGAGGATCATATGAATGGATAGCGGGAATTCCCAAGCTGCATATCAACTCGGGGTTTTAACTTTTGACAAGTTGATGTGTCTGAGATTGAATACATTTGTCATAGATATGAGTAGATTTGGTCAAATGAGACCGTACTAGCTAGGTAGGTAGGAATGAATCTATTCATATCATTCTCATAATTATTTGTCTATAGCAGCTTCATTCATAATTCCTTATCGTAAATTGTAGCCTTGCATCGACACATCTAAGCCTTGCGATAAGGTACGGCAAACGAGGAAAAGCACAAACGCAACTTCAAAGCCTCGTCGGAGATGTTGTAAAGAAAATTCCGACGCCAAAGAAATTTATCAAAATCAAATCGCAAAAAATCTTATCGTAAGAAGCTTGCGAGATTTGTACAATAACTTTTTTTTTTTATCAACTCCAAGAAAGATTTGACATTTGCGCTTTCTGTCATTTCTTATAATCAGGAAATTGCCAATTGAAGAAGAATCTATCGTTCAATCTCAAAGTTCTTAATAATGGCACCTAAATCTACTACCTTGACCACAAAGGTCGAGAGTGGTTCTCCATATCAACTTAATCATGATCAGGTACATTTTGAATTTTCACTCCCAATCCAATTGACATATACTCACACATTATAACAGGTATTGAAAGCATCCACTGCACTCCTCAAACACATCTCTACCAGCGAGGCCGAAAAAGCCAAAAAGGGAGGGGCTCAGAATCTCCTCGCTGAAAACGACGACGACGACGCAGAATCCACACCCATCTGGCTCACCCTCACTACCAAGAAACACATCAGCGACAAAACCAAGCTCAAGCCCGCCAAAGTAACCGTCCCCCACTCCCTCAACACCTCGACCACCACAACCATCTGTCTCATCGTCGCCGATCCCCAACGCACCTACAAAGACATCGTTGCATCCGCCGCCTTCCCCGCCGAACTCTCCAAGCGCATCACCAAAGTCGTCGGCGTCGACAAACTCAAGAAGAAATACAAGCAATACGAAGCCCAGCGCAAACTCTTTGCCGAGCACGACATCTTCCTCGCCGATGATCGAGTCATCACGCTCTTGCCCAAATTGCTCGGAAAATCCTTCTACAAATCTACCACTAAACGACCCATCCCCGTAGCCATCCAAGCCGAACGTCCTAAAACCGACGGCAAGAGAATCGCACGCGCCAAGGGCGAAGATGCACCTAAATCCGCTGAACCTAAGAAGATTGCTGCGGAGATCGAGAAGGCTATTTCGAGCGCATTGGTTACATTGAGCAGCTCGACGAACTCCGCTATCCGCATCGGGTATGCGAGCTGGGATGCGGCGAAGCTGGCGGAGAACTTGGAGGTCGTGGTCGATACTGTGATTGAGAAGTATGTTCCTAAGAAATGGAGAGGCGTGCGTGCAATCCACGTCAAGGGTCCAGAGACCATGGCGCTCCCCATCTGGTTGGCGGATGAGTTGTGGGTAGACGAGGAAGATGTTTTGGATGAGAGCGTGGTGAAGGAGATTGAAGAGAGGGTTTCGGAGAAGAAGAACAAGAAGAGGAAGACTAGGGGTATGGACGCAGGCGAGATTGAAGGAGGCGAGGAGAAGAAACAAAAATTGTTGGAGAGCAACGATGACAAGTTAGATCAGGAGATCGCGCTACGAAAGGAAATGTTGAAGAAGCAGAAGGAGGATGCGGCGAAGGAATTGGATGCCGTTCCCGTCGTGGTAAAGAAGACTAAGAAGACTAAAAAGGTTGCTGCTTAGATTGGCTTCACTTCACTTCACTTCAGTTCTGTTCTGTTCAGGTCAAAAATTCAACTTCTCGTTTCTCGTTTCAGGCTCGAGAACGGAGGAAAAGAAAATGGGGTTATCTTATAAGAAGGCGTTGGAGGCGCAAATGTATGTTTGTTAGTAGATTAGACTTATCGTAATGAAAGGAAATCTTGTAATGGATTGCATACCTAGATACTGGGTATTTGATTACATTTTCTGAATGGTTGTGAGGTTTTTAGTAATGTGATCGCTAGGCTAGGGGAGAAGAGGAAATGTATATATAATAATGCTTGCTTGCGGTATGCGAGCGAGGTGTCGACACAATCAATCGATAGACGAGAGAAAGAAAATTGTACACCAAGCCAGGGCAAACTACGCAGTAAAGACATGTCGTGAAAATATCTAAACTTGAGATTTCTTGCTCGCCAAATCGAATTTCAATCGAATTTCACACGATGCAAACTTCCGCACATGATATAAAGCTTGGAATGGAAGCATATTTATCAATTCCGTGAATATCAAATTATTATCCTTCACAGGACTCAAACTGCCAATCTCAATTTAGTCCGTGAGAACAAACGCCCGCATCCCATAGCTGACGCCCGGTATCTAAAATTACAAATGCTATCATTCCACTCCATAATCAACATATTTGCAAATTCTCCAAAAGTAACAAATCAATCCCATCTAGCCCAAATGGTCGTAGCCGAGCCCCTTTACAATTCCTCTTCATGCCCGGTCATCTCGGTTTGCTTCTCCCCGAATTTTTTCCCTGCAGGACCAAAGTACTCTTTAAAGGCCTTTGCTAACATCTCCTCTCCTAATGTCATATGACCTCCTGGAATGGTTTCGAAAACTAGTTTTCCGGCTTCATCCAACGTCTTTAAACCGACCCAATCTTCTTTGTAAATGGCTCTTTCTTTCAGTGGTGTAACTTCCGTGCCGTTGACTTCAGCCCACCATCCACTCTCCTTAGGAATGACGGTTGTATCGTCTTCAAAGACGTACATGACGAATCGTTCCAATTTTTCCATGTTTGATTTATATGTTTCATTCTTGAGAACACGCTCATTATTGATATCAGCGAGGAAATTAGAATATTCGAGGTAGGAGTCGAGATTTTCGGGATCTCTGAAGTATTGAGCGGGTACGAGACGAGATTGGACAAATGTTGACCAGGTGTTCGAACGTAAGAGGGTTTGAGCACCCCGACAGAGGAAATCGGTAGGACCACAGGCTTGGAAGGCAGAAATGCCGTTATGTTGGGAACCGAAGGTTAGGAGAGAGCGGATGGGGGGAGAATTGCAGCGGGATATGTAGCCGCGCAAGAATTGGCCTCCTTGGGAGAATCCGATTGCGTCGACGGCGGGCGCGGTAGAGAGAATAGGATGGGAGGCGAGATCTTCGCAGACTTTTTCGATTTGAACTTGGGAAGAGAGTTAGTATCGTATTTGTGGGGAGAACTAAAAGATGTATTTACGAGTGAGATTTCCAAAGAAAGTAGCGGTCCTATCTGCAGATGCATCATCATCTACATGTATATTATAGACAAAAGTTCCAGGATGAATAGCTTCAGCTAGTTCTCCAACTTGCGCAAGACCATCCGCTTTGTAGTTGTCACCGAGTCCATGCCAGATGATCAAGGGTAGTGGAGTATCATCGTCATCGCTAGATGATTTTGTGCTTTGGCGAGTCTTTCCGGATAAGGTGAGGTTGAAAATACTCGGAAGGGGACTATTTTTATCGTAGACAGAGGCATGTTCATCATGCGCGACGGGAAATTCAAGGATGCTTTCAGGCATAACGATAGCGTTGATGAGTGATGCGCTGCTGAGCAACGAGATGATTTTGGTAATGGGCGCCATGTTGAAGAGCTTTGGTGGCGGGTATAAAGGTTGGAGCTCTGAAGATAATGGTTTTGATACTAACTAGTGTAACAATTTACCTGAAGCTGTAAACTATTTGTATATTGTGCGCTAAAGTGATGGAATGATATATATCGCAGGTAGAATCTGCTTGTTCAGCTGAGGAAGATGACCTTATTGATGTTCCAGCTGAAGTTGAGGGCTTAGTACTTGAGACCTTGATGGGCCATCCCCACAAAGCCGCTTTATAGTAGAGATCTTGAGATACATTTTTACCGATATTCTGCCGTACAGAGGAAGATAGTAAATCCGTCTTATATTTATCACTTCTATCAGTACGCAAGTTGATTGAATTATTTTGCATCAAAGTCTCGCATCGTATATTTCCTCCGATCAAACCAAAGAACGAGCTGGGAATCTTGGATTATTGAAGGAACCGCATCTTAGTGACGATCAACGAGAACTGCACCGAAAGAAAATTTACCATCAAAATCGATTTGCGACAGAGAGCTGAATATAGAAGTTCGACTACGAAAGCATTGATTGAAGCGCGTTACTACTTGCAGTGCGAAAGGTTCAGATTATCGCGAGTTTGAGTTCGCCCGAGTTTTACACAGTCAAACTTGGAGAGCTGGAAAGCTATAACTGCAACCGTTTGTCATTTCTTGCACAAACTTTGAGGCAAGCCTATACCAGAGACTGACGGGACACCGAACGTAGATGCGAGGGGCCCCTTGGTCGACTTCTTCGCAGAAATCCTCAACTATCGTTCCACATATTACTTCATCAATTTCCAATTATCTTGCAATGGCACCCGCACCAATGGCGCCTGGTCCAGAACCTACCCAGGTCAACCCTACAGGCCCTCACCCATCGTTCATTCAAGTCGCCAAACCATATATGTTCCAGCAACACGTCAACACCAAGCTCATGACCATTGGGGCAAATCCTACGCGTGAAGATCAGTTTAGGTTACAGGGGGTGACTTGGATTAATGACGTTAGAGTTGCTTTGCAGTTGTCAGTATTACCCTCACTTGCGCAGACACAAATTACTGACCTCTACAAGACCAGTGCGAACTTTTTGTACTGCTGCCACTTATTTTCATCGATTTCGGCTTGTTCACAAAGATACTGAATATCAATACCAAGATGCAGCCGCTGCTGCACTTTTAACGGCTTGCAAGATTGAAGATACCCTCAAGAAGTCTAAGGATATTATTTGCGCCGCACACAACTTAAAACATTCAGCTGCAGAGCATTTAAGCTCCGACGATACTGTATGTTTCACCACATTCTGATTATAGATGGCTACTAATTGAAGTAGATCTTTGAGGCTCCTTCTAAGGTTGTCATTGGCCTTGAACGTCTCATGCTCGAAGCATCTAGCTTCGACTTTCGTGTTCGTTACCCACAGAAACACCTCATTAAACTTGTCAAGAACGGTGGAATTCAACGTGATGTTGCAGAAGTCGCCTATCAAGTCATGCTAGATCTCTACCGAACATTTGCCCCCCTCAAACAAACCTGTTCCACCATGTCCTTTGCTTGTGTTGAACTAGCGACGTTGATTTGTGAGAAGCAAAAGGGTTGGAGAGGCCCAAGCTATAAAAAGTGGTGGACTAGTCGATCGGAAATTGTGGAAACGATGTTAGATTTGTTAGATCTTTACACACATTATCAGAAGCAGTCGATCGTTGGTCCTTTACACAATATCGAGAAGTTTATTGGTATCCGGATTAAGATCAATCAAGAGCTGGAAGAGAAGAGATTACCAAGACACACTGAACACCACGAAGCACCACGAAACAATGGCGTGCGACATGCACCCAATACTCCTGTTACACCAGCGAGCCCAGCAGACTTACGATTTAATGGTCATGTTGCATCACCGGCAAACCTGAGCCCCAAATCGGTAAGCTCAGGTTCGAAGCCACCCACGGGTATTCGTGGTCAAAATGGCACGGTACGTTATATGTTGGATGTGGTTAAAGCCAAGAATGAGAGAGATACAGTCGATACATACTTTCGGGATGAATATGAGGGTTATGAAGTGGAAGTGGAAGAGACGGTGCCGGTGGAGCCAATACCCACCCATCATACTCCAAGAGAACCACACCATGGGCGACATCATGGGGGGCATGGACACGGACATGGCCATGGACATGGACGAGATTATCGACACTTTAACAAACGGATGCGAAGATGATGAAAATGACGAAATAGAATCATTACAAGAAATTATAATATGGCGTTCGGTTAAATGGGGACATCTTCAAAAGATCAATGCATAATAGGAGTCTTAGGGATGCTTCATGGGAGGTTTTGGGAGGTTTGGGGAGTTTTCGGGAGCGAAAGGGAAGATACCAACTTATTATAAATAGTAGGTAGATGTATATCTAGATGGACGATGGGGATTTAACGAATGTGAAATTCTATCGTATAATTTCAATAAATGCTTGATGATGAAACTGATTATTTATCATGCGAAATAATTATAGATATGGGTAGGTAGGTATTGATTTTTATTGTAACTGTTATTGTTATCAAATTCAACAAGATAAGATGATTGGATTAAATAATAAGTTTACATTGATTCGTTATGAGTATTTAGTAGGTGGCACGCGAGCCGTGTTCTAAGTGAAGGGAAGAGAAGGAAGGAAAGGGAAAAGTTGCGGGTAAGGTATGTCATGGTAGGTATTAATAGCATGTGAAGATCATTTTTGGCTCCCAAGGCAAGGGTTGAAGGGTTGAAGGGTTGAACGGTTGAAAAGGGTGGATTATGACGATTTCTTGCGCAACCCAGACCAAGCCAGATTGTGAAGATTTCTGGGTGGGTGGAGAGGTAGGTAATGGGGAGGTAATAGGTAGGTAGGTAATAGATATGGAGGTATGGAGTCTAGATGGTGATTGAGTATATGTAGGTAGGTAGGTAGGTAGGTAGGTATGTAGGAATGATATCTATGGTATCTATGGTATGTATGATGGAAAGTTGGAATCAAGGAAAGAAACTGGAAATATGAGAACTACCTCCTAGTATCTATAAGAGATACACAGAATGGAGTAGTTATTTGTTTTTGCGCAAGTGTAAATATGTAAATATAATTACGATGTATACAAATGCTATTTATTGTATATATAAATCATTCCTAAATGCTATATTCAGATACTCGTATATCTCTCATAGTTTAATTTGATTCCTTATCCCTTTACAAAGAAGAAAAATTCAATTCATCTCGACTTGACTGGATCTAGAAAGAAGGAAAGAATCTGAGCTCATCTATGCTCATCTATTAAACCAATCAAGTCCAACTATTCACAGTCGCTTGAGTAGGTAGTGAGTGATTATTGAGTGAGTAAATACAGTAGAATGAATGAATGAATAAACAAAAGTGACACACTACAGGGATTTTTAACTAGTTCAGCCATAGCCATGTTCCAGTAGCTTCTTCCCATCAACCAAGAAACCTGTTGACACAATTACAACTACAACTAAACTAAAACGACATTAAAAACTACCAATCTTTCCTCACAACCATCAACAACTTTACATCACAATTATAATCACAATCACCATTACACACATCAATCCATACATTACAAAACACCGTCAATCAACGTGATAAAGGTGTAATACACTTGATTCCTTCAACAAGGAGAAAACTTACATCAACACCTTCAAAATGGCTCCCCCACCTTCTGCCTCTCTTCCTCTTCAGCAAAGGCTCATACAACTCGCGCAAACATTACAGTGTACGTGGAAGCTTGCCTCAAAACATGCATAAATATATATACTGACTATGACATTGTTACAGTTGCTTGGTTCGTAGGGTACGTCGAATTTCCCATTGTTTCTTCCCCGCGTCAAAGAGAGCTGTCAGCTCTTTGGAGCTTGGATAATATGTGGTCTTTTCTCTCGCAGTTTTCCAGACAGCTTCATAAACAAAGTTCAAGATTCTATCTGCGCAACATGATGGCATACGATTCTGTAATGTAGACTAACTCTCCATAATAGACATCTCTCCCTTCTTTTCTGCATCATCAGATATGGTCTTTCATACATAACCTTCAACTACTACTCGAGATGGGCTACCTTTTCTTATCGTACCGCCTTTATCTCCGCCGCTGTTACCTACGGCATCGTGGTTTACAAGGCATTCCGTGCTCGCGCCAGAGCTGGAAAAGCAAATCAAGCTGGTTTGATCTCTCTTATCGCTGATGAGAATGTTCAATACTTGGGTATGTGGTTTTCTCCTCAGATTGATGATTACAATCTAACAAATGATAGCTATGGCGCTCGTCTGGCTCTTCTCCAAGCAATACCCTCTTGCCATGCTCCCATTCGGTGTTTACTCTGTCTTCCACGTTGCAACTTACACCCGTACCAACCTCATCCCAACTCTCCAACCAGCTCCAGCCGGTACCGACCCCAAGGCTGCTCCAAAGCCAAACGCTATGGCCGATACCATTGGCAAGTTCGTCAAGGAATACTATGACACATCCATGGGACTTGTCGCTCTTCTTGAAATCATTCTCTGGGCTCGTATCTTCCTCTCCGCTATTGCATTCCAATCTGGTTCCTGGATTTTGATTGTTATCTACACTGCATTCCTTCGCTCAAGATTCGCTCAAAGTGCATTTGTTCAAGGTCAATTCAGACAAGTAGAGTCAAGAATCGATTCTCTTGTTAGTGCTCAATCTACTCCTCCAGCAGCAAGACAAGTTTGGGAAGCTGTTAAGGGTGGTGCTAGAACGTTCCACGATGCTACCGACGTCGGAAAGTATGTTGCCGGTGCTCAAGCTCAAAAGAAGACTTCATAAACGAAATTTGCCGATCCAAATACAAGATTAGGTTACCAGTCGAGGGATCTCTGGAAGTGTAGGTGAAGCACGAAAGGAATAATCTTTGGACTGGGAAGGATATTACAAATATGAATACTCAAAAGCGAGTCTTGTCAGCAATTCAATCATGAATCAAATGGGTCAGGGAACTTCATACATCCGGGTGGTTTATACATCATGATTAGTTGTCTAGGGTCTCTTATTCCGGATAGTGGGAAAAGCTTGAAAAATTGAGGAGTGAGCAGTGAGGATGGATGATGTATGCGTACTTGGTATCCGGGCTGCTTCCCTTCTTTTTGTTTTTACTGCAGCGAGGGAGTTATTTTTGTGCACTTGTTTTATGTGGCGTGTATTCAAAGTCTAATAATAAAGATTTCATGAAATTCCTATTGTGTGTCATCTATGCGTGAGTTATGATATGAGGTGAAGAGGGCCTAGGTCGAGGATTGTAAGGTGTTTGTCTATACTGAATGAGGTTACTAACCGAGAGATTAGCAGGTAGGTATCGATACCAGCTCTTTGAGGAAGATCAGCAATGATAAATCGAATCAAACATAGATATACACAACCGGGGAACTGGGCTCTTTGAATAAAAATCTATGGATCTATTGTGTTCCGGATATAGCACTTTTGAAAGAGGGAGCAAGATGATTTCTATGATACTTAATCTTGTGGGAATTTTGTTTCTTTAAGCTTATGCATCTCGGTGTTGAATGTGCTCTATGGGGAATGAATGGGTAGGATGTATTTGATGCATCTGGTAATGGTGTGGTCTCTGAGTTGGGGAGCGGTGGAGAGGAAGGAGACGTTATTTCGTAGGTGATTGAGGAATTTTGATGTAGGAATTTCAAAGGATGTGGCGGGAGGGCTCCGAGGGTGCTGTGTGATTGAAGGGGAGAGGGGAGGCATAGAGAAAGCGAGGAGAAAGGGGAGGAGAAAGGGGAGGAGAAAGGGGAGGAGAAAGGGGAGGAGAAAGGGGAGGGATAGAGAAAGCGAGGAGAAAGGGGAGGGATGATGGGGAGAGGGGGGGATGATGGGTAGGTAGGTGGGTAACTTTAATTGGGTTGGATTTGGGGGGAGCAGGAGCATGAGGAGGAGAATTTGAATATAGACGGAGATGAGAATGAGGATATAGATGTGCATGTAAACGCATTGTCTATGGGTCCTCTGGAATTTTGCATGAGTAAAATGGGTTGGGGTTTCCAAGTGAGGGTATGGGACGAAGTCGAACAGAACAGGCACAGGAAAGTCACGTTTTGGAAGCTAGCGTTTTAATCTTACCCGCGCTCTGGGTTCGTAAGATCCATAGAATAGATACCTACCTAGGTATAGGTTTGGTTTTCTTGGCTGAACGACTTCGCTAGTGGTCGAGGCTCCGTAAGGTGGTGATCGAATCTTGCAGACTTGATAGATCAGATCGTTGTACTTAAACGTGGAACTGAACTATTAAGTCTTAGAACTTGCTATGTTGGAAAGACTTCGATTTGATGAGAGCACCATTAGTATCCTCTACATAATCTTCACAATCTAGGTATACATCTGTGTATACCGGTTGAAATCACCGCATAATCATGTGATGGTAGTTACACTGTCTAGAGTGTGACAGATCAAGCTCTCCCCGCAATTCGATTCAGGCGCAATGCTTCATCAACTCTTCTATTATTTTCCGGGCATTTGTATATGCTGGCAAGGATACAATAGTTAAACTCCCTGGATCATTCCTTGATCTATCTGTCAAACAGTATGTCTATCGACCATTCGTCCACGATACCGAGAGCTGTTGCTGAGCTTTCCTCTAGCACACGCTATAATGATAACGATCATGACACAAGCCTTGAGTCCCTGTGTGAATCATTTCGGGGGATAGATTGGTCAAATATCACAGAACCGAAAAAGTTGAAGTGGGCAGTCTCTTTGCGATGTCCCTCGACTGATGATTATCCAATACTCACCCGGGGCTTTGGGAAGAAATCCTGTAGCCAACTGCTCAACTCGAGTTGCCGCATCTGCCGCCTTATTGGGAGTCTTATGGTCCCAAAATCTGCTAGCAGCCCTTCTAATGAGGCTTCAAAACCATTTTACGAACGTCGGAATGCGTTTTTGATATTTTGTGAGGTTCTGGGTGAGACGTGGATTTCCGAACAGCCAGTCTCGTATGTCAAACTGGCATTTCAATTCCCTATAGTTAGCTGATCCAATGTCGAATTGGGGCTCCTTACTTGCCGAACGCTTCATAATAGCACACAAATTCAGAAACAACGAGACCGCCGGCATTCGCACATTAGAACCATTGGGAGTCAACTTTGATTTACTCAGACGAATGTTAAATAAATGCCTGGAAGATCATGAAGAGTGCCGGTCTATGAGGGTAGAAGCTTTGAGGCTGCGTGTTATTGACGTCACCACAAAAAGAATCTGCCAGGCTCGACCAGACTGTGAATACATCGCTCTATCCTATGTTTGGGGAGACAACTCTGCTTGCAAGAGTACCCAAGGAGAGTTTCCACCAGTCATACAAGATGCCTTCACCGTCACTGAGGCCTTAGGCTACCGGTATCTATGGGTTGATCGATATGTGAGTCACTACAGCTATGGCAAAATGTACTCCATGCATGACGTCGAAGGACAGAACTAATAGAAGCTTCACCACAGTGCATCGACCAAAATCCGAGCTCCCCCCATACGCAGTCTATGATTAACCAGATGGATCTTGTTTACAGCAACGCCCGCGCCACGATAGTCGCAGCGTCTGGTAACAGTGCTAGTGATGGCTTGCCAGGAATAAGTGTACCACGATATCAAGCCCACGCAGAAATTGGCGAGACCCACCTGATTGAAGTCTCTGACGTTGAATCAGACATCATGCTCAGTAAATGGTTTACGCGGGCATGGACTTACCAAGAATGGTACTTCTCGAGAAGACGACTGGTATTCGCAGACAGTGAAGTATTGTTTCTTTGCAACGAGGGAATGGCAAAGGAGACGGTTTTGAACCATGGATTCTGTCCGTTCAGGTACACATACAGTGAACTCGAGTCAATGAAGCCTCCGAGTAACCTTGAGTCTCGTAAATTTCACCATCGTGAACTTGAGTCACATATAAGTGGATACAGTAAGCGAAATCTATCTCACGATTGCGACAGCCTGAACGCATTTGCTGGCATCCTGAGATACTACGAGTCAGTTGCAGTGGGCGGCAATAGACCAATGTCCCACCTTTGCGGAGTTCCATTGAAGCTGCTTGATTATCCCGAAAATGAATGGGTATTATTCAACCTGATATGGTACCATAAAGTTACTGCTCATCGAAGGGATTTTCTGCCCAGCTGGTCTTGGTCAGGTTGGGGTGGATCTGTCACATTTGGAAGTTCTGCATTGAGAATCCAGTCCCTTCCAGTAGGACTGGCAGCTAACAAGACGCTGGACAAGCCAACATATGGGATTGAAGAAGTGACTTCCGCAGGAGGGCGCATTCCTCGGATACAGATCTCCCTTGAGGACAGGACTATTGATTTATATAGTTTCTGTCGGGAACGTCAGTTGAATCTACATCACGAAATTCATCCGAAGGAACTATATATCACCTCATTTGTTATCCCGCTACGATTTTGTGAAGATGATCGCTGCTCGAAATGTGAGTGGTTCAATAATATCTGAAGGGGGCCGCTCATCAGAATTATTCCAAATTCTTTTGCAAGGCCGGGCATGTTTCTTGGCGTGCCGGTGTGTTTCGATAGAGAGTATAATTTCGAATTGCACAAATTGGGCCTAGTACTACCAAGCTGTGGCCAGTTCTACAAAGACCCGGAGACCCATAACATCATCGTTCTCCACCCTGTAGCGGACGGCAAGTACGAGCGGGCGGGACTTGCTGTCCTGGGCTATGATACTCACACGGGAGATCTCAAAAATCAGGAAACAGACGAGTATCAGGTTTTGTTGAATGAAGATGATCATCTAATTTTTGATGACGAATATGAGGATAGTGATCCAAGGAATAAGACATAAAATAAGTATTTGTTTCTCGAAGGCGCTGAATGGAAAACTATCTGCTTAGTTTAGATTTAGTCTGAATAAAGCCCATCTACCGAGGCTAATCTAACTTAACGATAATTCAATTCCTATATTAATTTCGAGATCGATATGATGATTATCAATCACGATTTACAGAGTAGCACGAAAGAAAGATTCAGAAGTGACAGGAACTAGTCTTAACTCAACTCTATACCCCTAACAGATCTCACTACTCTTAGCTTTATATAAGCTTCAGAATCTATTTTGAGAGTAAAGCATACATGTATGATATATAACGATTCCAGACCATGTAACCCCGTAATGCCAGTGTCTTGACATTTATCTCTCTCAAGTATTTGACCGACTTCAGAATCTATAGAATTCATGAGCTGTGAAAAATAATAATATTTCCTTACCAATGGAATCTTAGAACTCATCGGGTTCCCGATTAGCATCCCGCATAGCATTCTCTATTGAAGAGCTTCAGGATCATCTACTTTCATAATTTAAATTGCTATTTATAATGGATTATCTTATTATATATCTCTAGCTCTCGCTGCTTTCAGATTTAGTATCTGTTGGCTAGTTTAGATACTTGCTTTACACACACATATACATTTGTTTCTACATGATCTCGAAAAGGTGATTTTATATACAATTTATCAAGAAAGAGAGAAAGAATTACAATCCACGCTAAGTACTTTGAGAAGATCTTCTTCTTGAGGTTCAATAAGTGAGTGTATGGATGTAAATAATACTATTCGACTTTATGAAGTTTTTGGAGAGGAAAGTACTCTGAGTTTGAGGAGCTTGGGAAGTTTAGAGGTGACATGATGCTATTTTTACTTACCGAGATCGTGACCTTATAAGTTCTCGCTAAGCATGATTTTTCTTTGAAAATATGTATTTCTTGTAAAGTAGATTGATTCATAAGCTATGGATAGTTTAACATATGTCTGATGTCTAACATACCCTACAAATCAACTTCGACTTCTGTATTGAGGTGGGATGCGATGTTAGTTGTGAAGATGAAGTATAGAATGGATGTATATGAACAACTGACTATGTTGATTAGTGCGAAGAAAACAGGTTTGATAGGTTATATAGGTATGAATAGATAGGTATGAATGGATGGTTATCGAGTCAAAAGACTTGATATTGTTAAAACTGAACTATTGAGACTATAAGAGTTTATTTATATATATAGTGCTCTATTCAATTTATGGAAATGAAAGGATTAGAGATCTTAAAGGAACGTAGGAAGTTTAGGAAGTAGGTCAACCGAGTCGTTTTAAAGAGTCTGATACACAGAATAATATAAAATCAGTACATGTAATTATTTCCCTAAAACTAATTCATAGAGAGAAACCATGGCTCACAGAATTGCAGAATATTAGGCAATAAAGTTGAATTCATCAATGACTTAAAGAACAATTATTTTAGCTATTAGTAACAAGAAAAGATTGTGAATATGTAAAGTCAGATTACTAGCAAAGGAAATGAATAGCAGGTCAAACACCATACGAGAAACAGAATGTATTTCATCACCGCTTCAAAGATTTCAATAATTACAATACAGACACCATGAATCAAACAAGACGAAAAATAACAACATATAACAAAAGCACCTGCTTAAAAAAACGAAACGGACACAAGCTCAGAAACACAAAAAAATGATTAATCAAACATCTCTCCCTACCCTCGAGAAAGGAAACTAACATGATAAACAACATGAGAAAATATTAGCATCTGTTCACTTCAGTTCTCCAATCCCAATTCGAGCAGTGAATAGCCCGGTTTTGCAAAGTGAATTTTTGAAAATTCATCTCCATTTACTGATGTTCCAAAGCGGGGTAACCGAGCGAGGGGTTCCTGGATTGAACTTTTTCTCATTCTCTTCCCGTTTCTTTTCTTTTTTCTTCTTCTTCTTTCTGCAACCTCATTCTTCGATCTATCTCCCATTTCCAATCCTCTAACCCTGTCCCAACCCCCAAAATGGTTCTCTCAAAGCTAATCGAAGAAAATCCTCCCGAGTTCCTCTCCGACCTCCTCCGCGGCAACATGGTCTCAATCAGCTACATCAAAAACCACACCCCAATCACCACACAGTGGCCCATCCCCATCTTAAAAGCCATCTCCACCCGCTTCAAACCCCTCGACAAACACACCCCCAGCCAATCCATCAGCATCCTCGATTGTCTCGGCGAGCCCCAGACGAAATTCGAGACCAAGATGTTCCGCTGCACTGTAGGCGATCTCATGGATCATTTTGGAAAGTGGCTGTATACTGGAAATATTGATATTGCGGGATGGATGGTGTGGGATTTGTGGATGTTTGGAGAAGCGTTTGGGGCGCCGAGATATCAGAATGATGTTATGAGAGCGCTGTGTGCGAAGGCGTCGGAGAATAATCCTTCGTTGATTATCATCAAGTATTTGGGGTTTGATGCGGCGACGTTGAAGAGATGTTGGGATCAAACGAATTTTGAGCTTGATAGGGCTCGTGGGTGCGCGGTAGAAAATGGGTCTGTGTATTGGGGGAATAAACAGATGTTGAAGTTTATCATGGATGTGATCGTGTTTGTTGGGTTTAAGGATGTGAATTTTAGGAGACTTATTAATAGTGGTGGATACATTGCTGAGCAAATCCACAAATTGTCAGTTGAAGTTGCGCGTGGCAAGACATCGATGGCGGCTCCGTGGAAGTCTAGAAATCTTAAGAAGTACCTCGTAAATGAGGCTGTTCTTGTAGAGGATTCTAGCTCGGATGAAGAAAATGGAAATAGTTCGGAAGAGGATACGAAGGATATCGAGGAAGATACAGAGAGTACTGCAGATGAGGATGGTGATGGTGATGATAAAGATGAAGATGCGGAGGATAACGAAGAGCATGATAATGACGAAGACGAAGACGAAGACGAAGAGATGAAGGATGACGTTAAGGAGGAAGCAGAAGAAGAGTGAGTTGGAGCGCGCTGAACGGATCAAAAATTCGACAGGCTAACGAATTAAAAGAAGGCCCTTTACCGCAGAAGAACTCCTCGCAGAAGGTCATCGCCTTGCACAGCCAAGACATGGATAAATGTCCTAGAAAACCCAAATTCGCAAAAGCCTTAATCACGACTTCGATACCACCAAGCATCGGTGGAACGGTGTGCTGAATCGTGCAATCGACTCGGAACAGTCCTTACAATAAGATTCTCGCGTTCTACGAAATGCAAAGGAAGAAATCATCCGCAAAATATCAGTATCATTACAATCTCGCTTCCAACATTCGCTTGAAAGTGTGTGCTGTGGATCTGCATCATTAATTAATGTTGCGCATATTTGGGTTACGATGCGACACCAGAAAGAAATTATCCATATCATTTTAAACATGAATCTCCATGTAAGGCTGCAACAATACTACTCGCTCCAGAGTTCAAATAAAGTAGTAGGGCAGGTCAACATAGTATGTAAGGTACTGCATACACCTCATGGTTAAAAAAATATTTTCACTCAACCATGCGCTCTCGTGGGATGTCGAATCCTAAAATGAAATGCAATAAAAAATGTGATAAAAATATATAGTGATATTGCTTGATTATTGAATGTGCCAATTGTAATGATGCATAGTGTGCACTTTGAAAACACAAAACTATCCCCTCTAGCACCATCGATAGAACTTTCTATCGTTATTGATATGCTCTTATGATACTATTCTCCTCTAATACCACCCAATCATCACCGCACATCCTGACACAAACCCCAACTAGATCGTCCACCTAATTCTTGGATTTTGGTGGAGTATAACTTTGCTCCAACGTCTTTCCATCCGCCGTGACGATCTTTTCGCCACCAGCCATAACAAACAGGCATCCTTTCCCACGATCAGTCTCGTTAATCCAAAACATTTTAAGCAAAATTAAACTTACGACACCATTCATCAGTTCTGTTTTCCCAAGTATGCATTGTGCCTCTCTGGACACAAATATCTCCCTCCTTCAAAACGGTTTCCTTTCCCTCGTCAACACGTAGAATAAGTTCACCTTTCAGGACAATCATGTAGTCACAGGTGATGGTTCGGTGAGTGGGGGTAACATAATGGGGCGGGTAATCAGCTGTGCAAACTACCAGACCAGCCGGAGGCGGACGAGGGATAGATTGTTCGGCATTGGGGTTGATCGGGGCGATGAGGGAGGCAGGAAGAGAAGGGAGAGTGTGAATGGTCGTGAAACCCGAGGCTGAAGGACCAAAAGGATGGAATAAGGGAAGTTGAGAATCCGAGGAAATAATGGCGGTGCCGGAGGCGGTGTGCGAGGTTACTACGGTGCGGGGTGGTGGGATAGTAGACATTGTTGCTGCTGAAGTAGATTTGGAGGAAATGCCAGTGCTAGTCTGAGCTTGGGTTTCAGGGACAAGTTTATTATTGCTATTGGTCAGATCTGAGGACGTTCTTGAATGGTTTGGAAATTTATCGTCTTGATAAGCTTTTCTTGTGTTGAAGCTTGGTATGTAAAAATAGGAACATGTAAGGTGATGATAAAAAAAGCCAAGGAAATGGTATTCTACTTGTACAAAATGTGAAGCTATTCACGAAACACACGAAAACTCTTGCTGTGTATACTGTCACTGCATAGTTTTGCTACCTTGTAACAATTCTATGAATTTACGTCAATGATTATTAAAAGAGTCCGTCAGCTGAAAGCCGAAAGAGCGAACGTAGTCCTAAAGATGATGTGCCGCAGCTGTACCTGAGATACAAGAGGGACGATGAGAGTATTTGGCCCCCACCTGAAGCCCATTTACGAAGTGCTTACACGCATGTAAGATTTTACGATCCAACCAAGTATGCCGAGGCGAATTGATGATTAATAGCGTAAGAGCGAAAGGCCGAGCTGCGAGATCCTTCAAGAAGGATTCAAGCTGCATAACTACGCCTCTTTCGCGATTTGAAGTTCTGGAGTCCCATACAGCATTGAAGTATTGTATCAACGCAGACGTGGATTATATGATTGAGATAATGCAAGATGTCTGATGTTCGACGACAAAGTTGAGTATATTGTCGTAATTCCAGGAAGATTAGAAGATTTGACGGCGATGAATACTCATCGTTACTTTCCTGCTACACCCCTATTACCTTTCATGTATTTGTTCATAGCTGTCCAGATATCTTCGCACATGGGTAGCAGGAAAAACGCCCAAACTCAACATGCGACTTCTTCAACTTTATTTCTATCTCTTACACGTATGAATTGTCGCATTAGCACCATTCAATTCGATTTTGAGATTTCGATTCGACCTTGATTCGATATGTTGCTGCATTCCTTTTGGATGGCATCTGAATTTGCGACGCAATTTACCTTTACTCGAGGAGTTGGGCGCCGAAGGCTACGGGCGTCTTTTGATTCCAAAACTGCAACTACGCACGAGAAAGAATGGCATTGAGGGTTTATACGTCGTACTTGACGATGCATTCTTGAGTGAGATGCAGTCTGCGAGAGTGCATGGCGTAGAAATGGATGAATTTAGGGTACTGAAATTGGGATAAAAAGATACGACGAGATCTACTGCATCTTATTCCGGTGATATACCAGTTTCTGTGGCCCTGAATCCTCCCTTGGAAAGAAAATTCAACATGGTGTACGGCTGAAATACCAATCAAGAATCTCGAGGCCTTTTTCTTCTGAAAAGCTACCAGAGTTCAGTGATGTGGCTACATACGGACAAGCCAATTACTCAGAGAGTAATTTCTATCAAGAAACCGTCACTCGAAGTCGCATTGTAATCTTACATGGCGAGGGTGTTATATTAATGAGCTCGTGACGTTGGATATGTAGCCCAGAGAGAAGTCCGCCGAAACCAGTTGCCCGCTTGATTCATGGCTCCTGGAAATATCTGGTTTCTCCTTTACTAGATTACTGCAACCCAAACACAGGACTTGCATCTCCAAAAAGTCGAGTACTTGTCAACATTACCACCTAAAACGATGGCTGCTTGGAGCTTCGAAGTGCCGCAGTGGTCCAGTCGATCTATTTCGACACTATCGAACGATGAAAAAGACTCAAGAGATTATCGAAATACAGCTACTAGCTAGCTCTATCTGCCACCCAGTCTTTCTTCTTGAGTTGCATACCATATATTAATTTATAGACTTACTTACTTGATTAACGATAAACTACACACCAAACTGGCAAAGAATGTTGCAATAACTTTATCTGATTTCAAGCCGAGAACATCCATATATTCTTAGGGATTGGGTTGGTTTGCTTTCAACTCTCAAGCTACTTGTTGAATCTGGACGGATATCGTGAAAAGTATCTCAGCATTTGTATTTTGTAAAGAGTAGGTACCTAGCATTACGGGCCTGACGGCTACATACTTTGGCTCCAAGGAGTCGATATCTCCCAGTCTAATTGGAAGGTCGTGCGTAAGTGGAGAATTGACGTAGAAGAAGGAAGCGATACCAAGGGGTAATTCGTCATATCGTGAAGAATGATATAATTCTACAAGCGAAGGAGGACTGTTGTGAAGTATCTGTCTCTAATCGATTATGAATGAAGTTCCGAAACGTACTGCTCCTAGCCTTTGACCTGTTCAAAGTAGCTAAGATTATCAAATCAATGCTTTCCTTAAATTACTATACCGGATGTTGATGTTTCCCAATGTGGATTTACGAACGACTTTATGTAATGTAATGTTTCACTAGCTTTATCCCAGTGTGGACTGAGAAGCTATGATGTCCACGGGTATGTGACAATTCTACGCCACACCCACTTGAGCTACAGCCACAATGACATCACATGTAGCCGGAGATCCTCAACGCATGGGATGCCACATAAACACAAGGTCCCGTCACATCAGAGTCTCGACTCAATGTGTCGATATCGAAACTGTTTGAGATGGAAATAGTTATATTTTCTGGTAAAAAGGGGTCAATTAAAACAACACACTAACCACACAACCTCCCATATCAATCCGCCCTCGGGAACTCGGATGAAGCCAGACATTCCGGACCGCTCCCTAACCTCTTCCCGTTCCTATTGCACTGTGCAGTGTACACACAAGACTTGGATTCTTTACCCGTCCATCCTTCAATCTAAACCCCCTGCAACTCATATCCACAAACCCACGTGTACGTCCATCCGATGAACCTCGATCTCTCACGGTAGACCAGGCATGGCAATCCCAAGAAATCGATTAGTCAAGCAATGCGATTGTGATGACGTATTGAGATTTCCAATCCCATGTCATGTCATGTCATGTCATGATGTTGATCCCCTCAACCGATCAATGCTTAAAGCGGGGTAGCTCCCAGAGCACCAGTGACCCTGTTTACAACAACATATGCGTTCCATGACATGACGACTTTGTTTATTTAAACTGTTTTACTACGAATCTACTGTTCAATATCTTTTACTATCATCTAGATACTTTCTGCCTTTTTAGCTACAATTACCTACCTTTAGTCAAGAAAACAAGCTCTGTAAGTAATCCCTTCCTCCTCGAATCTCTCTCAATATATCTTATACACCAAACTCAAAACACAATGCAATCCTCACTCCGTCTCCGTCTCCTCACCAGAGTTTCCCGTCCCCAAAACAACAAACTAATCCTCTCATCTCTTCCCAGACAATCAAAACCCCAATACCAATACTTATACCCAATTCCCACACACAACTTCACCACCACCCACACGAAAATGTCTTTCAGCAACGCAGATACCGGTTCCAAAGAGGCCGATCCATATAAGGCCAAGAACATCGATACTCCTACTTTGAAGGAGAAGGTTGAGGATTTAAATGAATTTATCGATGCGTGTAAATTCGGTATGATGACTACGAGAGATGGAAAGACGGGCGCGTTGGTGAGCAGATGTATGGCTGTTGCTGCAAAGGTATATATTTTCTTCTTTTTGTCGTGTTTCACACTTTGTGGGAATTGGCTGGGAGGTCTGTGAAGTATACTGGGGGTGTTGCAGTATCTGAGATATCGCAGATATCGCAAGTTCAGATCAGTCATAATGATTTGCCGGCCTGAACCCCTGGACATATACTCTTTTTTTCCACCCCTTCCCCCAAATTAGCATAGCCATCTCGAGAAACAAAAACTGACCACTCAAACTCAGGAAAATGGAGGAACCACTCTTCTCTTCCACACCAATACCGAATCTGGAAAGACCGATGATTTGGCTACCGATTCCCACATCAACATCTCATTCCTGAATTCCTCTGGCGAATGGGCTTCTGTTTCCGGTATGTTCCCCCCTCCTCTTTCCCTCTTCTCCCCCAATATTTCCCCCCAACTAACACCATTTCCACCCCAGGTCTCTCCTCCATCGAAACCGATCGCGAAACGGTCAAGAAATACTACTCCCCCGCCCTCAAAGCCTGGCTCGGCGATCTTGGCGACGGAACCCACGATGGCGGTCCCAACGATCCCCGTATCGGTGTTATCAAGGTCGAGGCCAAGACCGCTACATATGCCGTTGTGCGCAAGAGTATATTGGCACGCGGAGCTGAAGTTGCACAGGGAATTATTACGGGCAAGCCGGCGAGCGTGAATAAGTTGAGAGAGATTAGCGAGAGTGAGATTCAGACTTGGAGGACTAGCCAGGGAATGGTTCAGTAGATGTGGCTGGGAGATGAGTTATCTGTCCCTATGGTTAGGGATGGGATGTATTATGAATAATGCTATCAATTAATTAATCAATTGCGATGCGAGGAAGCTTTTCAAGTTATATTGTCTTAACATTATGTCAATGATACCTTCTGACACGCTTATGATATTCTATGCAGTGTACCAAACAATGCATCCCCAACACTCAGTACCCAGAACTAACGACCTTTGTTACACCTTTGCTACGCCAATCCGATGTATTATACGTAACACCTCCATGTCAAATATCCATAATGCTCTCGAGTCTCCATACGCCCGCGCTTCAAAGTGAGGGTCCTAATGATACATTTAGAACTATTGAGTGTTAGTAAAAGAATCTCACAATCCCAAACTCGTCCATCCAACTTACCAATTTCAAAGGCGTCCTATTCAAACCTCTAGTAAAGTTACACATCGCTCTCTGTTTCGTTGGTCTCTGCTGTAATCTTCTAAACGCCTCTTGGATATGTCTCGTCTCGACCGGAGTTCTTCCCTCGCTTGGCGGATCAAACAATCCTTGCACCTTTCTCTTCTTGCCTGTTTGTTCACCGCCGCTCTTCTCCTTACCCAAGTCTTCTTGTTCCTTGATCTTCAAAGCTTCTTCCGTCAATGTCTGCACGATTTCAAAGGTCAGGAAACCGAGGATATCGACAATATCATCATTAGGTTTTGAATCCGTGACGACGCCAAAGCCGGCCCATTCCTTGAATCGCTTTCCTTTACGGAAGGTAAACGAAGCTTGACGATATTCAGACCAGGTAACATATTCTTCCTTCGTCATGGCCTTGGTGCGTTCGTCGGCTTTCTTGAGACGCTGTAACGTTGCGTAATTCATTTCTTCCTCGTCTTCATCTTCTTCGTCTTCGCGCTCGGGTACCTCTTGGCTGTATAACGAGGGGACTTCCCATGGGAGACCGACTTTGGCTTTTTTGTTCTTCTTCGTGGTATCTGGGATGGGGGCATTGGCTCCGACGGGTTCGTCACCGGCTCCGATGTCTGCGTCGCCGCCCTTTTCGTCCGAGTCTTTGACGTTTTTACGGACGTCTTTCCAGGAAAGAAAGGTTCGGAGACGAGAGACCTTGGCTTGATCGTGGCGAATCAGGAAGATTAAATCGTCGGTTGATATTGAACGACTCCCGCGACGGGATGCTTGTTCAGTACATTGGCGAAGCTGGAACAGTTAGGGTCATGTGATTCGATGTTGGAGAAATAGGAAGAATTCCGAGAGAGGAGAGGAGTAAGCCTAGAGAGTTCTACTAACCATTTCAATAACTTGTTGTCGAACGATCTCCTCTATCATACCAGTAGTCTCAGATGATGCTTCTGCTGTTTCCCCAGAAACATACATCATCTGTGCAAACCAACGAAGAACCCTGACGTTAGCCATTTTCGAAGCCATCTTATTCATAATTTGCTTTTGACACAGCTATTTACAAAAATCGAGATATCCCAACCATCAAAAGAGCCTACGGGCAAAAACCTCGCAAAATCTTATTCACTATAACTGAGAAGCGAACACCTCACCGCCAGCAATCACTTGATATAGCCTCACAATCACCCTTCCGAATCCAAACCCATCGCCAATTCCCAAGGTATTGCCAATAAAGAAATCAAACATGACTGTTCAAACAAAGGAGCAACTGACCTGCTGGATCTCCGTCTTGTACTTTGCCGTTTTGTCCGTCATTTTGGCAACCTTTCACTACTACCCAAATGCAATCCTTCTCTTTCTGACACCTCTATTCACACAGAGGGAATTCACCAAACATCCAATGGTCTGTCAAAATAATGATAGAATTGATTCAGACCTCAAGTTGATAATTCTGTACATAAACCAGATAGTGAATGATGAAAGACTAATTAAACCAGTTCGGAGTGATTGGAATGTTGGAGTTACTGATCATGACTAAGAAATTCTAGGCGGTCAATTGTATTTTGCTGGGCAGAAAATATGCACGTGATCCACAGTATCCTTACATCGGACAGTCAGTACCCCCACTCCGGGGTAGTGGGGTCTTGCTGCACAGAAAAAGTTAAAAATTGTTTATTGGAGAGACTTTCCTCTCTCACATGCACACAATCCTTTTTTATATGGTAATACCATTTCAATCTACAAATTCCCAAGATTATCCTTGTCCATCAGACACTCAAAGGATGGACACTCATATTGCTATACAAAGTCCAATGGTCACATAAAACAATGATATCAATATTAGATCGAGTGGCATATGATCTAAAGATACAGCTAGGAAGGAGGGAATAATGGCTCATGTAAATGGAAAAGAGGTAATTTGGCTAGCAACCTACAATGCATATCCATCCTCCCAATAACACCAATGCTTATTAACTCAAATATCATCGAAAACTCCGTTGCCAAAAACTCCTATCCCTCCCCTTCATCATATAAACAGAATATGAAGCTAATATGCCACCAGATTAACTCCCCAATAAAACTCAATATCAACTCGGGATTCAAAACCCCTGCGGTCCCTTTCCATCTACGCCTCCAGTTCTGAAGAACTCTGTTACCACGCCAATCGCATAGCATCCACTGCCGACAATGGCACCGCCTAATAATACTCTCTTTGCCTTGCCAGGCTTCTTGCTCTTAATTTCCGAGTGATCTTTCCAGGAAGATTTACCACTGAATACCGGTTCCTCACGTCGAACGTCAATGTTTGATTTGAACGGTGTTTCTGCTGATTCTGGCAAATCATGATTCACAAAACCTGTAGGACTGGCAAATCGTGCAGTTGCTACCTGCATACCATCTATTGGATTTGTTGTGTTATTCTTCAGATCAGCCTGCGAGGACGAGCGTCTTGATGGTCGTACTTTGCGGAATACAAGAACATCACCACTTCCGGATACGATCTCATAACCATCAGCCTGCAATGGTTGGAAGTGTGGGAAGAACTTCGCGGGGTTAGACAATCGAAGGAGAACCTCTGCAGGAGTCAAAGCTGATGCCGTATCAGTCACAATAGATGTTGTTTCAGCGATATTAATAGACTGCATTGTCGGATCGTAAGCCAAAACCTTATAAGTGGTTGGCTCAGGGCCCGACGCGGGCTTTTCTCCGGGTGAACTTGCAGCTGGTGCATCATTTGTAGGTACTTGACGATGTTTGGAGCCAATCTTTCCATAAGTATCTTCATAGATTCCTCGGATTTCGCGAACCAGATCTTTGTCCCTACCAGATTGTTTTCTGGGCTTTCCATAAGATGAAACATATACCGATAAATCTCCTTCGCCTTGGTTTGCGCATTCCTCTTTATATGACGTCTCTAAGCCTTGAGGTACCTTCGAGTACGAATCAGTTTCTGCTATTGCTTTGGGCAAATCGGGCTGAAGAGATTTTGGCTTTGTCGCAGATCGATCCAAGGATGTTTGAAGTCTTGGTGTGTTTGGGTTACGAGAAAATGCTTCTTTCGAGCCAAGACCTTCAATATATTCCTTCTCAGCGTTTTGAATAGATTGCTTGACCTCCATTGAATAAGAGAGCTCTAATCCCTTGGGTGATTTGTCATAACCCCAAGCATCTTTAGACACTGTTGGCATCAATTCTACTGTGCCGTCTTTTTGTTGTGACCAAGACTTTTCAAATTCTTCTGGAAAATCCCGAACAAAGTTTCCTGTGACTTTTCGTTTCTCGACTTGTCCTACATTCTTGTGATCTTTTTGACTGAGGGTCTCTGAACCTTCTACAGCCTTGGAGGCAGAGGGGCCGGGGGTTTCCTGTATCTTGGTTTGTGTCTGTCCTTTCAATTTCTGCTCCGAGGCAATGTCTTGAGCGTACTTGATTATATTTTGATGCGCTTCTTCAAAAGCCTTTTCCAGTTGCTCTCTCTTAGCGGACTTCTCTTCAAGGGTTTCTTTCTTTGTACTCTTGATTATCCCCGAAGCAGCGCGAATATCACTTGCTCGAAGCAGGTCAAGATCTTCTCTCGTATCTGGCTCCGGGTATTTGCGCGAGAATTTTGAGGACAGCGAAGTTTTTGTCTCTACATTATTTTCTGATGAACTCGTGCCAGAAATCTCGGACTCGGAGCTAGGATGTTGGGTGATTTTTGCTTGCTTCTGATCGTACTCTTTCAATGCTTCGCGTGTCTGATCAGGGCTCTCAGGAAACTTTCCATCGGGCTCATTATAACGAAACGATCCATAAGAAGTATCCGCATCATAATCTTTCAAACTTTCTCGAACTGCATCTGGTTTTTCGGGGAGTTTTCCATCCGGCTCATTATATCGAAAGGATCCGTATGAATTGCTTGTATCATATTCCTTCAACGATTCCTGCACTGCATCTGGCTTCTCAGGAAATTTTCCATCAGGCTCATTATAACGAAACGATCCATAAGAAGTATCCGCATCATAATCTTTCAAACTCTCTCGGACCGAATCTGGCTTTTCGGGCAACTTTCCATCAGGTTCATTGTGACGGAAGAACCCATAAGTTGTGTGTGAATCATAATCTTTCAATGATTCCTGGACACAATCTGGTTGCTCTGGCAGCTTTCCATCAGGCTCTCTATATCGAAAAGCATTATAAGATGTACAACTGTCATAATCTCTGAGTCCCTCTTGTACTGGATCGTCCTTTTGTGACGGTTGTCCGTCCGGTTCGTTATGAAAAAATGCCTTGTATCCTTTACTTTCGTATTCCTTCAGAGATTCTCGTACAGAGTCAGATTGCTCGGGAAATTTTCCATCAGGTTCATTGTACATGAATGGTTTGTTATAGGCATCAATATCAGCCTGAGTGGCATCATCTGGCGGAACTAGATTTTGAAATCGCTGACGATATCCCTTAAACTTCGTTACTGGAATATTTACAGCCTTTTCATTTCTGAACACCTTTCGGTTTGTGATTGGGTCTATCTGGTAGTTCTCATTTTCCAGCTCGAATTCATTGTCTAATTGGTTTTTTGACTTGAGATTTTTCCAGTATGCTTCGTCAGCTTGCGATAATCGGATTGATTCCACACCACCATCCGTACCTTCAACATCGGCTTTGAACGTGTACTTGGAACGGGCGGGAGAAAAATAAATTGTTTTGCTGCGCATGAAGTTATGCATGGCACGTTTGTAGTCCGGAACACGCTCATCACTCTTAACACTTTTGGCCTCGACATATTTCTGTTTTAAGAGTCGATGACGGCGATTGAGCTCTTTTTCAAACCCATGTTCAAGGTGTGAAGACCAATAACCCATTCGAAATGCTCGTGTTTGATTGTGCGGACCTCGGTTTGACAATAACCCTTGTGTGTTGTGCCAACTACGATTCGAGATTCGGAGTAGATTGGTAGAGGTAGAAATAGATCCATATCGAATCAGAGGAGACGTGGTCTGCGAGACCGAGGTGGTGAGCTGGGACAGCATCTCGAAGAATTATTCCGATCGTATCATGCTCGGGGACCTAAATAAGGTTTAACAAGATGACATACATTCAGGAACAATTATACTCACGAATAAAGTTTCATTCAACTCAGCCTTTAAAGTTGGCTATTTGGCAGGAGTTGCGTCGAAGTAGGTGAATTCAAGTGAAAGGTTATAATCAAAAGATGATGCTATTTAAGTTAGAATGGCGAACTTGTCGGAATGGTACTTTTGACATAACAATAAGAGCTTTCGGAACATTGGAGTAACTTTAAACAAGGAAATGACCTCCGAATATCAAAAGCCCTTTTGTACATGGAAACGAAGTGTCAAAAGGAAAAACACAAAGGATAGTGCAGTAATATATAAACCAAGAGCTGAGAACTTACCAGATTGGTCGCTTTATTCCGGTGCTTGTTGGATGGATGAATGGATGGACGGAAGGAAAGGAAACTTTGGTTTCCTTTCTTTTGCTTGTGATTGATTAATCGACCGATTGATTGATTGACCAATATGAACTGATTAGATACCGAATCAAATCAAATCAAATCAACAAATGAAGTAAGCGCGTATGATACGATTGCAAATAGCCAACGGAAAAACTCTCTCAAGTATCTCTCTTCTTCGTTCAACTCGCAGTGAGGCCTCAGTATATCGATATCGATACCAGAAAGAAAGCAAGTAAGGACGTGAGTGAGAAGAAGAGGAGGAAGAGAAAAGCATCAGTTGATAACCTACCTCTACCTTAATCAATACCGGTACGATACCACACGATCAAGAAGAGGATAGCTCAAAGGCTGAGTATGGCTCGGTATACGATAGGTAGCATGCGGGTATGTCCACCACCCATTCATGCACTTTGGTTGCGGGGTAATACGATTAGGGGATCCACTATGGATGCTAACCCCGAGGTTTCCCGAGCTGGATGGAGGAGTGTCAGGGTGTTCCAGGGTGCTTCCCTTGTGTCTGGCTGGTGCACGGCCTTTCCCGCGCGGGAGAAAGTTGGTTGGTTGGCTGTTGGCTGTTGGTGGGGTGATGTGCCTGAGGCATGATTGGAGATCACATGCCCAAGCTGGTAGGAAGATTGATATTACAGTTTGTGTCTTTTACCGTTGAACATTCAATCAAGTACTTGAATTGGATATTTACAAAGGAAATATGAATCTGTCATCTTGATATCGATTCATTCTAATTACAAATTGAAGAGTAGATCTCCTCGTCATTAATCTCTCCTTTCCAAACCCAATCATTCCAAATTCCTCTTCTCTCATCTAGAAGCTAATAAGCTACCATAACATACTTTCACCCATCTCTTTAGTCTATATTTTCCTCTTCTCATATCTAACAACCTAACGACCATAGTTAAATGCACAACGACACAATGGACATGAGCTCTGGTTACTGCTCGCGAACCATTTAAACAGACATTGTCCATGGAATGTGTTCTTACAAGTTCCACACGTCTTATCCGGCGTTTTCTTGTCGCTCGATATGATGCTGTAACAGATAGCACATTCGGTGTGTCCTTTAAGACTACCCTCAACATTACGACGGAAAGTAGTCAATCCATCGATCAGACTACCGTTTGAGAATGTGATAGCACCCTGAACGATGAGTAGCCAACTTCTCCATTTCTTTTCTGGTACGGCAACACGATTGATGCCCTCGACTTTAACATTGTAGAAAGGATAATTGGATGGAAATCGAATGGCGATTTGTATGCTAGTATCATCGATTTCGTAGCTGGCAAAGATGGAACGTGCGCTCTTCGATGTTTTAATTTCGAGCTCTTTCTCGCCTCCTTCTTTAGCCTCCTTTGAAGTTGCCCATTCATCGATTTCGTCAAGTTTGTCAGAAATCAGAAGTGGAGTGAAGTATTTCTCTGTCCATGTCTCAACTGCTTGACGGGTCTGTTTGGATTGACAGTCAGAAAACCAAGCCTTTGCGAGATCACCAGTGTGTCTAAGACATAAATGATATAGATGAATGAGAAGCCATTGGAAATTTCGCTCGTTTGTTTCACTGTCTGCTAGTGATGTGTCGTATGCGCGAATATATGATTCATCAAAATGTGCTTTTTCAAGGTTGAGAGGCGTACCATCTGAATGGCCTAATACATCGAACAAAAACGTTAAGAATGATCCAAGACAGTTTTCTGACTGGAGGTGATTGCAATAGTCTTTGCGCACTTTCCAAGACGCTGTGCTAAACGCATCATAAACTAAATGCCACGAAAGTAAATAGCTACGAATCGAGGGAGGAAATTCTGCGAGCTCTTCGTCATCAAAGTTTCGAATAGATGGTGCGTCTAAGAGAAGAGATAGTAATTCCTCTGGCAATTGCGCATCTTTCTTTTCAAGAAGGGCATTGACCGAAATTTCCTCTTGCTCTGCAGGAATGGCCCGATGAAGAACACTAAATGCCGCAGATTGAACCATCCTATTCTCTGAAGCTACCAAGGGGTAGAACTCGGAGATGTCATCAATGTGACTTGAAGGTATATTAATTACTAGCCGCGACAAAATATTATCAACAAACTCGACTGGTTGCGTTGATTTAGATCTGGGTAACTTGGTGAGTTTGATCAAACAATGAGATGCAGTCTCTCCATGTTGAGCTCGGGCATCCTCAAGGTCATCATTGGCATCTTGCAAGCTTTGTAAATTTGAGAACAGTTTTAAAGACATCCCCATCATAGGGAGCTTTTGATCTTGATGATCTTCATTTTCCATCGATTTCCAAATTTTGATGCAGAACTCGAGGGTCTTCTCCCAGTACGATCCGTAGACTGATTTGATCGCCGGAAGCAACTTTTGTAGAGCAAGACAAGACTCAGAAGAGAGCTGATAATCCGTGTCTGAAATTTCCGGGGTCCATGAAAGAATTTGCTTGACCGCAAACACTAATCGATTTTGTGCCACAGGAAGATCATCCTTATTGTACACAGATAATGTTGCGTTCAGGAGAACAAGTCGACCGAGAGTTTTTTCAGACTGAGCATCGGCACTAGCAACATCACTAATGATCCGGTTGCAAAGGTTGCTGACAAGCTGGCTAGTACTGAGGGTCTCGTGAAGCCCTGTCAAGATGGCAACAGCCCCTAGGATGTTCGATGTAGATGATTTGAGAATTTCAAGGCTGGAGATCCATTCTTCGCCTCCCACTTGCCATCCATGTTGTTCAACAAGTTTGGGTAGTAGATGGCTCAATACACGAGCCGAGTAAAACGACGTAGATGTATCGCCGCAAGAAGCATTTATCAGCTTTGAAATAAGGATGTGAACAACACCCGAAAATTCAAGGGGAGACCCCGACTCAAAACCATCTTGCCAAGCTTTCGAATGTAGTACGATGAATGACCATGAATCTTGATATATCCGGTCCACAAAATCGCGCACGCCAGCAATAGCTTTTTCCGATGACAACACGAAAAGCTTGTTGTTCTCTAGTAGATCGAGCTGATCATTGGCAAGTTCCACAGTCAAGCACATCAGATATATAATCTCGACAAGAGCATCCTTTGATAAGCGATCAGGATGGTCTCGAATCAAATGTGCCGAATACATTGCCATTCTGAGAGCTACGGAATAGCCATCTAGATCTCTGCCAGGGCGAACACCATTATTACCACTTTGTGCACGCGCCAAGAATATAGCTCCCGCAAATGGTCTCATCACTCCCAAAGTAGGATTTGGTGCCTGATCCAACAGAGGGGCCAAAGCTTCAGACCATTTAGTTGCACTTGGAAAGAGTTCGGGATGGTACGAACTATCATCCAAGGTACTGATAACTGCTTCAGCCTGTTGGACAAGTGTATCGATACTAAAAATTAACATCAGTCATTGCTCCCCCAAATAATTACTAATTGCGGTTAATGATTTCAAGGATTATACTCACGTCAGTGATTGAGGACTTGCGTTTTCCAGATTTTCTTTGAGTATATGAACTACAGAAGAAGTAGTGACACCACTTTCGTTGTCGACTACCGATCGTAAATTCATAGCCCGTTTACCAAGCTCAGAATCTGAGAGTTCTGTCAATGCCAAAAGCTTCGTGATTAAATCTACGTGCGCGTCTCCATCTCGAATAGCTTCAGGTCGTCTTTTGGATAGTAATTCAAGTGCCTGAAAGACAAGATTTACATTGGGGTTAGAAACATTTAGTACAGAAATCAGGCTTTGAAGCAATAACTTTTCTGTTGGTTTGGAAAACCCATCATAAATTACTGCCGCTTCGAACAGTGCCCATTCCTCATTATTACCTTCGACCACATCACGGGAAGTCTCAAGAAGAATATCTTGGAGAGCTTGGTCATCACGAACTAAATCTGAAATTTCATTCGAAGATATCAGAGCTGTGATCGTTTTCTGTCGCTGTAAATTTCTGGGGGTCGATAGCAGAGCATCAACAGCCGTCTGCCAGATACTCTTGTAAGAGTCTTGCTGCCCAGGAATTAAACGAAATTGGTCTAAAGCTGAAGATAAGTATGAAGATGATGGCGATAAAAGAAATTTAGGAAGATGGGTTTCCATAAACGATTTAACGGCTTCCAAAACTGAGGGAGAAGCTTCCAATAGCTGCGGAGAGTATCTCAGTGCTGATTCTAATACTGCCCCAGCCGAGTACGGTTTCCCGTTCCTGTTGATAACTACTTGGAGAGTACAATCTATGATATTGCTCGAAGGTTGAAGGAGTGGGTTTTGATCAGCTGTAAGATCCTTCAATTTGAAGACTTCTGACAGAAGTGAAAACCACCGGTGGCCTTCAGCCATGACAGCGTCTTGAGAAGACGAATAATCTTTAGATTGCTCTGGCATCGATGTTTGAATTCTTGTAATAAAATCTTGGGCGAGCTTTTGCCATTCCTCGGCGAGAGAATTTTGTAAGTTGGAGTTTTTCGCTAAGCTAGAGATAAAAGCAGATATAGTTGAAGATGGCGTGTTGTTTCTGATGAGCCATTCGGAGGTTTCTGGGGATGGATGTAAATAATGCTCAAACATGGGATATGTAGATTTCTGTACAATCTCCGCTTGCTGAGAACTTGACAGGTTTATGATACAGATGTTGGATGTTTCTCCGTAAGCAAGCCATGCTTCTGAAGAGTTGGCCCTGCTCTCCTCCCTCTGGTTGATACTCTTGCGGAATACCTCCAAAAACTCCAGGATAGAATTGGGGTCTTGAGGCAGAACATCTATCGGTAAAATTGCCACAAGAGCTCGCAATATTTGCCAATAAGCAGGGGAAGAGCCTTGTGAGCCTTTTTGAACAAAAGAGATCAGGTCGCCTGTAGCAGTAGATCGTTTAGCCTTATATGCAGAAGTCCATACTTTAGGAAATTTTTTGGTTAGTTGGTGCAAAGTCTCCAATAGTTGCAAAGCAGATGTTAATTGAGGAGATCTCAATGCTTCAGATATGAATGCACGACTGACAGTCTCAAGGTTGTTCTCGACCAGTTGAGTTTGCTTCTCTAGGCAAAGCACGAGTAATTTATTGGTACTTTTTCTTGCGGAAGCATCTTCGCATGATGCTAGCGTCCATAGTTTTTTGTTGCCGAAAATAACCTTTTCATACCTGTCTTGATGCTTGAGCATATCATCATCACCTAGCTTGGCTAGCAAATTGGCGAGAAGGGATACACTGGCGCTATTCACACGGAAGTACTTTTCGTTTGCTTCTTCTGTCGGGACAGATCTTTCGTCACTCAAAGTATTAGGAGTCTCATTCAAGGCTTCCTCGGCGTAGTCGAGGATCTCATTTTGGCAACGCTTCCAAAACAGATTCATTTTAGCATCCGTATCGAGGAAAGACGTTAGACCATCCATCGCTGATCGTGCCACTGCTCGGTCTCTATCGTATGTTCCTGCCAGCCAACTTCCTACGACTTTGGGTATATATCTTTCCATTCTTTTCCGGGCTGATTTTAGAAGCTCATACTGTATGCTGTGAGATAGTTCGCGAACGCGACGTGAATTATCTATGGAAATCCTAGGATAGACATCGACCTGTACTTTGTGTTAGCAGAAGCACTCTAAGATTCTGTCGGCGCATCCTACCCAAGCTTCTAAAATTGCTTCTTCAGTGCCTCCTTGCTCGTTTGGCTGATCCTGAACGAACGCTCGCAAATCCTCTAGAGCTTTCGACTTTGTTGTAGCGTCTTTCTTTGAAAGATTCTTGAATGATAGAATGACATTTGCATCACTAATGGAAGAGAGGTCTGATGGTTCTGTAAGGTATGATAATCTGGTGGCTTTTGTGGTAAAGCCAAACCCGAAGCCGGCGCCAGTGGCAGTTGAAGCCCGAGTGCTAGAAGCCTGCGATTTGAATTGTCGTTTGCCCATGTTATGCAGACGTTTCAATGAAGAAAAGGGTACCGAATGGTCTGTATGAAGTATAAGGATTACCTGCTCTTATTTTAGTATGGAGGGGAGAGATATGTTTACAAGTAGTGGAGAAATTTCAAAGGCCGAACAATCAATGACGGAATTGAAGTGGTGGTGGGGTGGCTCGGGTGGTTGTTCAGATAGAAATTGACCAATAATCTGATTGAAATATGCTTAGTAATATTCTAGTCATTGTTAAGCATCAGCCAATCTAGCTGTAATAGGATTAATGCAGCCCTAGAGCTTTTAGAGCCACAAGATAAATAATTCTGCCGAATTTGAACTTCTCAGGCGGTCAGGCGACGGCTACACGAGAATCGACGTGATGTACTTCGTATGATGCCAATCAGTCGTGGCCAAGACTTGAAAGGAATGCTTCAGTATATTTGTGAGTTTACTGATACAACGTCAGAAGGACAAGATTCTTATAACAGTTCAACAAGAAGTTTGAGAGTACTTTGCACTCATCCGTGAAGTTCATTATCATTCATAAATGAATATCTCGGCACTTTTGCAGATACCTTACCTCTTCAAAGATTGCATTACATGTTGGCGGAAATGACACCTTTATCCAGATCCCACTGGAAAAATGTGAGATCATACTGTTTAGGGAGACAAGGTAGTGTTAAGATATGAAAAGAGATTGATTGCTGAGAGTTTGGATGATACCAACGTGGTGTTGAGTTACGGGAAGGGTTGCTTCGTTGAGCGTCTTGGCTATGCCGATGCTCGAAATTCTAGGTAATCGATTGCTCTTATAAGAAGTATATATTATAAATTGTCCGGCTGAAAGTATTATGCATCGTCCGACTGATTCGGAAGTTGTGGTTGCATGTTAGTGGCATGATATATGTATGAATGGGTTTCAACAACTTTGAGATCTAGAAATGGCATGGTGTGCAGGAACATAAATTTTATTCCAAGACAAAGGAAGAACATCAGTCTATGATTTTCTCCCACGATTGTTCTCACAAACATGACATTCAATGGCACGAGGCCACATGGTATCAATTATT
The DNA here is from genome assembly GCA_004786125.1 of Botrytis tulipae. Classification (NCBI taxonomy): domain Eukaryota; kingdom Fungi; phylum Ascomycota; class Leotiomycetes; order Helotiales; family Sclerotiniaceae; genus Botrytis; species Botrytis tulipae. The sequence continues at coordinate 297,648 of PQXH01000017.1, forward strand.
CTTTGGAGGGTATGAAGGGGCTTGGTATGGTATCGTAGTTGCCAATTATGGCCGGGAAGCATTTGTTAATGGGCGTGGTTGCTCAAGGGATGCAACTCAGTAGTAATAAGTGAGCCTTCTAATTCGAGTGAGTGCAATCAAAGGTTCCATACATATTTTCCCATTCTCTATTTACAAGTTTCCTTCTGACAATTTACTTCTCATCATAACAAACATTCAACACATTCATTATAAGCTTGGAATAGCATACTTACCACTCATTCGCCAACTCCATTCGTTAATGATGCTTCTAAAATAGGTAAGACTTACTTGTTCAGTATGGCTTCTCATCTTATTAATTGTAATGTTCCAGCAGAAGCAAGACTCCTTACATTTATATTCCACGATATCTACTATCTAACAGCAACAGGAATCCAGCATTGCAACAGTCAACCCTCGTGCTCCAGTACCTTGTGTATATAGTGTTCCGCCCCAAAATCAAAGCCATGGTTCGCTTCACTAGGTTCTTTAAGCCATCAAAGGAATCACAAGGGGAACCTAAAAGACCACTTTCATCAGCTGCGCCTTCTGTTGAGAACCGTGTTGAGCACTCAACCGAAAATGGCGATAAAGCTTCAGTAACGATTACAGGCGTTACAGACATGCAAAATGGCACCTTAAATAATGCGAAAAGAAATGTTTCATTTAAAACCACGGTTTCGATTGAAAATGAAGAGAATGGCCGCAAACTCAGTGTCCCTAAAAGTAGAGAGCGTGGGAAGATTGAAGAGCCTACTACTATGTCGAATTGCGAAGCGTGTCATAAAACCAAAATGAAGATCGACCCTGCAACACAAAATTGTGATCGAAGGCTCAAGAATTGCGTTAAATTCTTAACAATGCGTGCTAATGGCAAGCATGTAGCGGATTACCGTTTACGAGACGGTGGCACACATAAGTTGCCTAACAAGCTTCGATCCTTGCGGAAATTCTTGAGCAAACACTTCACTATAATAGAGAAGTCCGTTGCGAAAAAGAGGCCTGTCTCTCAAGTATTGAGGCAACATATAGATCAGAATCTCACTGCGGATTACTTGTTCGAAATTCGAACTTTAAACCAAGACACTGTGAACGGAAAAAGGTGGCACTCATATTTCTGGGTTCCTAGAAATTGGGATCCAGACAGCCCAAAGTCATGCTCTGGGATATGCAATAATCTCTTTTGGAGGTACTATGGTGGACCTTTTGAAGTCTATCCGGGACATTTCTTTTGTCCAATGGATGAGATCAGAAATTGCCACAATGCATGCAGAACAGTGGAGGGCACAGCAGCTATAAAAGACTTCCGCCTCCTTCATAATGTCGATTCGATTAATGTTCATATGAGATGCCGATGCACTAGAGGAGGAAAAAATAGCCTTGACCAGAGCTGGAATGTACGATTATATCAGCGAATGTCGGAGACAGAAAAGAGGAGGGAGAGAGAGGCGAGAGATCTGGAAAGGTTGGCTGGTACCAGGTCTAATGACAATCGAAAGTCGGGGGCGAAGGTGAAGGAGAATTCTGAGTCGAGCTCGTGGGCGAATCCTGGTCTTCAATTTGATTCCTTAACAGATGACACCAGACTAGTCATTGAAGAGGCTGATAGAACCGCGAAGAAGAGTAAGGATAAGGAAGATCATATTAAGCCACTGGAAGGCGAGAATGGCCTATCAAGAATTAAGGAGGAGACCAACACAAAACCCCAGACTGAACTCGTGAGTAATGACAAATTTTCAGAATTTTTTAATGAAAATATTGCATTCACTGATTATGGAGCTTCTCAGGACATCGGTTCAGAGGGATCAGAGAGAATCCGAGAACCACGACCTTCCGTAACTCAAGATGAGAGCATTTTAACAACTGGCTCTGGGACTGGTAGAGACAGCGATGCAGAGGAAGGGAAGCAAATCCAAGAACCCCGATCTTCAGAAGGTCAAGATGAGAGGACTTTAGCTGCTGGCTCTGAGTCTCCTCAAAACACCATTGCAGAATGGGCAAACGAATTTATGAACTGGCAATTCCCATGACGCCAAGATGAGAGTACTTCAACCACTCGACCTGACTCTTCAAAATAATAATTAATGGACGGGATAAATTTGAATAATAGCGAGCGACTTTGAATGTATTTCAGCCTTAGTCAGAATATAACACAGCGCGTTTTATAATCCATTGATTCTGCAATTGTGAGTTCTTACTTCTTGTGGTAAGGTTGCGTACCCTTTCCATGCGTGATTTGGTGTATTTTTATCCCATAAAGTGACTGCGAAATGAAGTTGAGAAGATTCTCGGTAGATATCTAGATGAGATTTGTGAAATAGGATTTAGTATCACAATCTTGTGTGCAGACATTCAGCTAACGAAATTTTGATGGGCGTAAGTTAAAGTCAATTTCACGGATACTTCTCACAGAATGTACTGTTCTTGGGGCACTTGGAGGGGAGAATAACCCTTTTCCCTTTCGAATCCTGAAGAGAAATCATATCTGCACAAGAAATGCGTGACCTGACCCATTTTCTGGCTCTTATGTATTCGAGTATGTGATGAATGTGATGATTCCAAGTTTGCTTTAGTGGAATACTAATTAGGTAAGATGGATGTCTGTAGTGTGTTTAATCACCAAAGATCGGCTGGAATTTCACAAGATAGTTGGGACTTGGGGGATCGGCAATGTCATGAGATAATTGATACCTGGTGTATGAGGACATTGAGGCACTAGTTTATGGATTACCTACTAGGTATGGCACCCTTTCTTGATGATATGGATATCTTAGCAGATATAATCCTCATGTAGACGAAAGTATTTAAATTCAGAGAATTATGTGATTGTTGAATTTGTACAAAGATGCGAAGATGTGATTGAGAATAGAAGTTTTATATAATTCTGGAATGTCGAATGGTGTCCACCTTGATTTCGGAATTCACACTAAGACCTCCAAGATCTATGGAATATCTTCCTTGTGGAAGGTTAGTTTCAAATCTAGTGTGCGGATTTGTCTTTTGATGACGATGCTAGGAAAAGACCAGCAGACGCGATTTATCCTTATATAATCATCAACCTCACATGTATCTCTTGGAGACACGTACACGTACAATTTCCTACAGATCTGAAATTCGACTTCCAAACATGATGGAAATCAAAGATAGTGATCATACAGCACGCTTAAATGCACTTCGCAAGTTGTTTTTGCATCATTTTGAGGAAGTAAGTATATTGTATTTCGGCACACTCATTCTTAACTAAGACGATCTACCAGGCGCGCGCCATTGTTCCACCAGGAATTGAGCATGTCGAAGAAATGAGAAAGAGATTACCTCTCGTGCGCTATTACGGAGATCTACCAGAAATGGATGACCCTTGGTTTCCCTTTCTATTCGCAGCTTTCCATAGAAGAATCGTCCATAAACCACCATATGCTCTCGAACGTCTCGGGCCGCTTATGCGCAGAACGCAGTATTTGGTTCGAGTGGAGATTGGCTACAGTGTCATATTTCTAGTCCAGTCCGTTGACGACAACGGCCGTCTAATTTTCGTAGAGATTGACCGACACCTTTTAAGTCGTCCGTTGGAACCTGCAGTGTTGCCGGAATGGCTGCAGGGTATGTTTGTTCCTAATGTTGGGAAGGACTTGGAGTGGTCGTGTGTGGATTGGGGATATCAGTCACTCTTTAGGTGTAGTTCCTGGTCGAAGGCAGGAACATCTTGGTGGTAATCATATTGGTTCATTCAAAGAAAAGTAATCTGAGGGAAGGTCATTTCAAAAACGGTCATCTGGGGAACAACGGTAATTTGGGTAAAGGACTCGTGATTGGCATTACAGAATCTAAACGGATTATACTGGTTTGAGGCTCTAGGCATTGGAAATGTAATTTTAGATCTACTTGAAAGTATCTCAGGTTTTTCTTCTTTCGTTTCTATTCCACTGTTGAATTTGTCTCTTGCTTGACTTCATTTTGTCAGTCTTTTCTATACTCTGACTGATACGAAACAAAACAGCCAGTCTTCTAAATAATGAATACTGAAGATTCAGGGGGAAACAAAGAACTAGATTCGTTTCTGAAGCTACAATGACATAACTGGTAGTCAAGTTCAGCCGACAATGAGTTTCCAGGAGCATTCATATCCAATAAAGAAGGCACGATGTACCTATTGAGGGATTTATCTTGATGAAACAGAAGCTCCAATTCAGAAGATATGACTAACACTCGAAAGGGACGAGATGGCCTACAGCCTATCAAGAGCTGCCTATTGTTATACTCGAACCACCTTCAATATTCACTCGAAGCTTTTTTACCCTAAGCTTAAACTACCACTTCTTATATTCACCTTCTCATGATGAGTCTTTCTTTGTTATGAGTTGATTGTTACGTTTTATCACTATCTTGGCCTGCCTATCCCTCAGTTTCAAAGTACCAGTAAGGCTAATACAATGACAATGGCACTTGGACTTTTTTTTGAAGCACTTCAAATCTCATTGATTTTGCGTGATTTGAGCTTCCAGAGCATGAGTTTGATGCTGCATTTCTTATCGCCTGGGTGCTCAAAACTGGGCTGGCTTCTTTCTCTAGACTTGCGACTTCATTGTTTATGTTCACAGGAAGTATGATCTGTCTTGGATAGCTCAAAATCACTGGAGATGGTCATATCAAGGACAAGATGAAGCATTTTGAATGACACTTTGGGACCTGAGTGCAGAGCACGGCAACCTCCGAACATTTTGTAACTTGAATTCCTGACGACATAGAATATTCACTCATGATGGCTAGGCAATACTCTCTAGATACCTTGATAAAGTTTGATCTAAGCGATCGCCCACATATTGTACCTCCTTCAGCGACTTCGCTTCCTCTCCTTTTTCCTCACAACCACAATCATTACACAACAATCATTAACAATTATTAAAACCAACAACACAATGGCACCAAGAGCTAGAGCAACTAATTCCTCCTCAAAGAGTAAGGGACTCATTGAGAAGGAGGATATCTTTCCCACGATCGTTCATTCAAACCCCGTCACCCCTCTCCAAGACACTCTTTTAAACTCTCCTTTCAATCCTAACCTCGAAGAAAATGGCAAATCTCAAGCTGAGCATGGCCTCGAAGAAGCAATTGACCCACAGTTGATGCAGAACAAGGCAATCAATCCTTCTCTCGGCCCAGATTTCAATCATCCATTTTCTTTGGAGGTTGATCCTTCATTCAATCTGGGTTCAGATTTCCATGAGTCTGTCCCAGATTCATATTCAATTAATTTAACAAATCAACATGCTTCAAGTAGCGACTTTACTGACTATATCCCCGATCCAAACGATTGCAATTCATTTCCTCTTGACAACGTTGGAGCCCCTTCATCTTTCCGACTCGGCAATACAAACGACCATGTCGAGCCTCAAAAGTCATCTACAAAGGTGCCATTTGTTGATTCTATGCATTCGCATGCGCACCTGAAGCATGTGGCTGTATTTTGCTGCCAGTCTCCAACCTGTGTACTAGAGTGCAAAGCAGACTACAAGTATGCGACTCGTCAATTTACATTGTATTACTCTCGACAATCAATTGAAGAGCCATTGTACAGTGGTCGCAAGCGTGTTCTGCCACAGACAAGCAATCCAGATCAGCGCATTCCGATGCTTCTCCTTTCCGGAGCTCGGGTCTACAGGGTTGACAAGTTGGGAGAGAATCCGGTCGTACGACTTTTTGTTGGTGACATCATCAACCGCAAGAAGAAGTATTGGGAGGTTTTGCCTGGAGGCGCAGTTGAGCAGTTGGGATGGAGTCAGGAGTTGAGAGACACCGCAGCTCCTGCCGACCAATGTAGTGCTTGGAAGTTCCCCACCCATGGAGATATTTGGAACGTCAGTATCTTAGACCATCTTTTCGACAATGGTGCCGAGAATACTGGTACACTGGGAACCGACTACGACAGCGGCTATGCGAGCTCTTCTGGTCAGATGGGAAGTTCGTCAAGAAAGGGATCATCTACATATGGCGACAAAAATGCCACTTTCAATACGAGCCCCATCACTCCTGTCAACTACTCGGTCGGCGACAATAATGTCAATATCAAGATGAGTCCCGTCACTCCTGTCAATTACTCGTTCGACGGTTACAATATGGTTTTCAATGCGAGTCCCACCACATCTACAACCTACTTAAGTGGTGATCAACATAGCCCAGCAACTACCACAGCAACTACCATTCGCAATCCGAAGCCTCGCCGTAACCGAAACCGCAATCGCAGCCACGGTGCTAACAAGATGAGCTCAAGCGGCAACAACAACTCTCTTGAACAAATAGAGGAAGATCTCGAGGACTTCGAGATCAGCGGCGACGTTGCTGAACTTCTCGAGTTCGGTGACTACGCTAGTACCAGCGGTTGTGACTTCATGCAACCCCAAGATTACATGTGGGATGATGATCTCCTCAGTGAGGTCAATACTTTCATCGCCGATGGAATCCACTTTGGCGAACCTGTTGAAGATATAATTGAACACGACTTCGATGCTATTTGAATTGAACAACATTACTACGAGATGGATACGAGGAACGGAACCCTATCATATGGCTGGCCCATTACTGTAACTGACATAGACACAAGACTTGATATCATCAGACGTTTATTTTTCGACCTTTTCATTTTCTTTTCTTTCTTTCCTTTGTTTTTCTCTGCGCTTTCGGGATCATGGAGAATGGATGACTGACTTATGGATAAGGAGACGGTTACCGGGTGCATTATTTTTCGATTTCTTTCTTCTGCAGATAATCAGTTCCATGAGATATTTCGTTCATGAGTTAATAGGTAATGGTACGTGGTCATTGATAAATGGATAATGCATAATGGTAATAGACAACGGGCAATGGGTAGTGGATATCATTCTTCCGGTTATGAAATACTGAGCAGTTAGCGTTGTGGATACATGGCATAGCATGGTGGCATGGAAGAGGTGCTCATTATGGAGTTGTATGTTAAGAGCTGGGCTGGTCCTGGAATTAATGCGATGGTGTTATGATTTTGATTGTGGTGTTGATTGTGCGTGTTTATATGTGTATCTGTATATGTGTATGTATATATGTGTATGTGAATTTCTTTCCGTGCAAGTTGTAAGGTTAGTGATTGTTGACTAGAATGTGGTGGATAGTTGGGGATGCGATATAACTGGTATACAGTGAGATTCTAGAATTATAGAAATATTGAATTAGGAGATTTCCATCTACGTGTTTCATCTTTTGCAACTGTTGCTGCTGAAAACAACGGCAGTATGATATGAGAAGACTGCAGTGTAGATATTCTACTCTAGAAACTGCCGGTAAAAAAAGTCTAGATCTGAATAAGAAAGCGAATCTTGATATCTCCAAGTGACTGCTTCTACGGGATCATAGAGATGCTAGACCACCAGTGGGTGTACGGACTCACGGGACAGTACAAAAATAAACTTGTGAATATCTTTTGATATATCGAATTATTTATTTTAGAAATTATTAGAATTTTTGAATAGAGATAAAATAATCAAAATATGAATTCTAATATTAAACAATTGAAGAATGAATTTATGAAAAATATTGAAAATTGGGAAGTGTCCCGTCAATCCATGCATCCACTGGTGGACTGAGACATATAGGACAACGACTACTCAGTGGTAAGAATGTAAGGTCAGCTTGATATAAAAGGATTAAAATCCACGGTATATCGCGGTATTTTCCGGTATTGTGAGGATATGTAAGACAAAAAATTGATAAAAATCTAGAATAAAAAGGTATCAGGAGATCTATATTTTAGCATATCACTTCTCCTTCTTCAATGCTATGTGATCTTGTGATGTTTGGAATTAATGATTGGAGAACGGGCTAGATCATCGATGTATTTTTGTTGCATGATCATGAGGAGGAGTATGGAGATGTTGGGATTGGGTTGAGTTGAGTTGATTTGAGGCTTACTTCGTGGATGTGTTGGATTATGTAGGATATGTACTTTCCGCGTGATTGGGATCGAGATGGGGATTTTTGTCGGAGTTGGGATATGAGAGATTCGAGGAATCTTGGGGAGGTGAGATGAAGTGAGAGTGAGATGTGCAGGTGGGAGATGTGCAAGTGATAAATTTGGGAGGCGGTGATGAGATATATTAATTAATTGACAAGTCTTCCTTAAATGGCATATTTAAGAAAAACAAATTCAAAATACCTCTACTAACACACCCGTATACCAACACCCAAAACCACAGCCTCAAAACCTCGATTCCAGCATCCAAAGATCGTCCCCAAATACCACAGAAGATAATATTGAGACTTCTAGCCCATCTGTTCTGATCATTTACTCTCCCTTACATCATATTCCACAACCACACATTCTCCAGCTCATCTGATTCTGATTTCCCAACTTTAGGGAAAGGGTAAAAAATGAGTAAAGGTAAAAAAGGTACGAAATGAAACACCTCTCGGTATCCTCCTTCCACATTCCTATGCTGACGAGTAAACGATTGTGCATGGTGGAGGAGAAAAATGGTTGACGGGGAGGAACGTACATATACCTGTGATTTTTTCACCCAGGGAAGATGCGGTCGAAGAGGGTTTTTCTAGCTATTTATATAGAGAGAGATTCCCTCGCATTATTCTGGGGAAAGTATATCTTTGATATTATATCCATCTTGAATATACACACATTTTCTGTTTGAGAAATATTTGATAAGAAAATGCATTTCCTCACACAAACAATCATCGCTGCAGCATTACTCGCAGGCGCGGTTTTCTCGGTTCCTCAGGGTATTCCTCCCAATGGTAGTGGCGGTGGTGATCAATCTAGTGTACGTTTCGATTTCCCTCTTTCCCTCTTTGCTGTTTCCCCCCCTCTCCCCTCCTACTCTTCTTCCCTATCCCCCCTTCTCCATCCCCATCCCAACAAACAAAACTAACCAACCAAAAAGTGCCACTGGAACTGCTGCGAATACGACCCCTCCACCTCCGGCACACTCTGCAGAAACAACACCGCGCCGTATCCATACGGTGTCGATTGTTATCCAGCGTTGGACGCAGCGAATATGACGTGTTGTCATCAGACGGATTGTCAGGATCAAACTTACTTTACGACGCCGATTGTCGTTATATAGTGAGGGGCTTGGAGGGTTTGTGGGATTGGACAGTGGGTATGAGTATGGGGTTGGTTATTGAGGCGGGTCTTTGGGAGGGAATGTGAATTGGTTAGTGGATCGTGGGTTTGGGACGGAGTTGAGGGGAAGAAGGGGTGAGGTATTTTGGCTTTGAGAGGGGTGTTGGCTTGGCCATTTCGTTGGGATCTTTGGATTATAAGGGAATTGGGCGACTGATTTCGATTTGAGCATGCGAACAGTGCTTCTGGCTTTGTTTTGGGATTGAACGATGTCACTTTCGTTTTGGATAATCGGTTTACTAGGTAGCAATGGAAAAAACTTGTGGGGTACTAGTCTGTCAATCTCTGGGGCATTAAAATGATGAATCTGGTCAATGTGAAACATGAGATGTGAGACAGGAATTGAAGTTTGAGAGAAACAATAAGCATTAAATGACTTAACCTAGTTCGGAAGCTATCTTATCTGTGAAAGTAAATCCGCAACTAAGCTGCTTATATTCTGATTAGATTATTCAAAGAAAAAAGGATGTTTCAATGCCTAGATAATAAGGGTTAGCGAATTGCTTTTGCTTTTTTCAGATGTAACCTACCTCATCCGCAGTTATTCTGTTACCACTTTCATAAACAACCAAACTCGCGACCAAATTCCTCCCATCTTCCTCTGCATTGGGTAATAATTCTTCCCATGGTTTGCTCGGGAAGATATTCCACCACTGAAACGGATTCGTTTTCCACTTCATTGCTTCCGGCCATGTCTCCGCAGTTGGTGTCCCTAAGGTTTTGAACATACTCAAAATCAAACCCAATTGATTCCCATCCTCATCGCCGCGTCGGCTTTCGAGGAGTGGGGTAGGAGGCGAGCGGAGACATTCGGCGAGAAGAACACCCGTAGACCAGAGATCAAGAGACGTAGTGTAAGCTGTGTTAGAAAAGAGAGTTTCGGGGCAGCGATAGCATGTAGTACCGACCTCAAGACATTTTTGGTCGGAAGGCTCAGCAGATGAGGAGATGGTTGGGTGCCATGCGGTGCCAAAATCGGTAATGACAACGGGAGTTTGACCATCGACATCCTGAGGTAAAAGAATATTGGATGGTGATATATCACGGTGAATAATTTGTTCTGCATGAAGGTATGCGAGCCCGGACAACACTTGTTTGAAGATCTTTTTAGTTGTGCGTGTGTTGAGACCATTGCTACTTTTTGATAGTAGATCTGTTAATGTGTGTGGCATATATGGCAATATCAGAACTAATCTTGAATCTTGATCATATATTGTTGTGATAAGTGATATTATTGAAGGGTGTGAGAGCTTTTTGAGGATAGCAATTTCACGAGTGGGAGAATGTGGCTCCATGTTATGAGTTTCTGTTATCACTTTCAAAACATAGGAAGCCTCTTCAGTATCGCACCTATAAACTTGAGAGACAGCACCACTCGATATATGGTGACAATTTTTATAAGATCCTATGATGATACCGGGGCCTTTGGGTGTTGGCAACGTTGTCGATAAAGAGGCTTCACCATTTTGCTGGGTAGGATTACATAAATCATCGTAGGCAGCCTATGTATTGTATCAGTAGGATAGCTACAGTAAGTTAAACGTTCACTTAACTCAAGAGTAAAGGGGGTTTCTCCTGGCGAACTACAAAGAACAGAAAATGGAAGCAGAGAGAGAGTATCACGAGAAAAGGGGAAAGATATATTAATCACGTGACCAAAAATGCTTATATTAAACTATGAACTTACTCTTGATGACGAAGAATTATAAGCCTCTGCTTCTATTTCAAATGCCGTTTTCTGCGTGTTGCCGCCAAGACCACCAACTGAGAGATATTTCTTTCTATAATTAGGAAGATTAGCCTTGTCAATTTATGTGTTGAAAGGGAGTGGTGCTACTCTACATCTTTGAGATATTATCATATCGTTCAGAAGCTTTCAAATCATGCTTCCAGTCTGGTGTAGAGCTCATGGTTTTGAGCTGAGAGGATGTGAACAATGGCAAACTCGATATAGATAGTGTTCTCTTGTAGGCCGTGTTTCTCTGCAAAAAGATGCTTTATCCGAGGTGATTACTTTACTTCGTATTAGACAGGAGATGATCTCTCTCGTTTTCGGATAAAGTTCGGATGTGTCTTATTGGAAATATGAGAAGTCTTGTCTCTGAGTGAGGAGATCAAAAGCAGTGGATATGCGAATATGTGAATACGTGAATATTATTAGATGATGGATACTATGGATACTATGGAATAGTAGAGCATCCAGAAAGTCCAGACTATTCCCCTTTTGTCTCTCTCGAGTAGTTGGGCAACTAACCACTTTGATACGAATTAATTGCTCGACTTATCATTTCAGACTGGATATATCTACCTGACATGCTTTACTTTCACCTCCTTCAATGCATCTAAGGTTTGATAATTTCTCGTGAGAAGAACAGGTGACACATCACGTGCTCTGCCAATTGCACCTAGGAGAGGATGCAGCAAGTATTTGCATTTGCTCATTTTGTTTTTGCATGATTCTCATTCTCCAGCAAGGATTATGTATGGAAGCAACCAACAAAGCATCGACCAATCAATGCCAGAAGGAGAAAGAGCCGCTTTCACTCCTTCGAGCTTGGAATCGTGGAGAACTTCTAATTCCGAGAGCGCATGATATTTATCATATATTGATATTATTATACTGTCTACTCCATAGTACCTTTTATAAGAAAGAGTACTTGACATACAATTTTATATTTACATGAAGTAATTCTCCGTTCATTCCTTTTTACAATAAGTACAACTACAACTGCAACTGCAACTACAACTGCTTACCTACAAAGAAGAAGAACATGAACAATCATTAGTCACACTAGATGATCAACTCATTGGGAAGTTAGGATTCCAACAAATCACAAATATGGATGCAGTAGACCGACAAGAGTATCCGGCTATGCTGGTAAGTTATTCCTTTTTCCTCAGAATCACTGCACACCGAGTCTTAATTCTTTAATTCTAGGATCGATTACAACCAGGCCCAGCTGCAGTAAAACTTAATGAGCGTGTGAAGAGGATAAATAAAGTGAATGCGGAAATCGCGGATTGGTTGCAGGTACATATATTATCGGATGGCTGCGATGGCACATTATTTACAAATTTAATAGGAGCGCCGCAAAGTAGAAGAACAATATGCTTCCGGTCTCCGAAAGCTTGCGCGCAAACCTTTACAAGAAACTGGGGGAGATTTGGGGTATGGCATGTTGGGACATTCGGTTTTAACATGAACTAACCGGAACTTAGGGTATTCGATACACCATGGAGAAAAATTGTGAATTCGGTCGAATCGATCGCAGATTCTCATCACAATTTGGCTGAACGTATCGCCAAGGATGTTGAACAACCATTGCGACAATTTGCTACCCAAAATCGAGAAATGCAGGGAATGACAACAATACAAGGAAACCTCGCGGCGATGGCTAAGGAATTGGAAGATGCGCAACATGCCTCGGACAAGCTCAGTAAGAAGGGGGGGAAAGCAAGTACGCAAAAGGTGGAGAATGCCGCTGCCAAATTACAGAATGCGGAACAACAATGGCAAGCACAAGCTCCATTCATATACGAGAGTCTTCAGGCAGTAGATGAAAGGCGATTGAACCACCTCCGCGATGTCCTCACGCAATTCGAAACACATGAAGCCGACAGAATTGAGAGAAGTCGAGTGGCCGTTGAGCAAACCTTGACAGCATTGTTGGAGGTAGATACTGCCCAGGAAATCAGGAATTGGTCTGAAGCATCTACCGCGGGAAGGCCCGTCATGGAACGACCCGTTAGACAACTTTCGAGCGCTGGAGAAAGTGGCGCAATGCCATTACCTCCGCCTACTCCACGGTCTACACATTCAGCAGCTGCTAGTGATATTTCAAAGCAAGAAGGTTCCAGTGGTAAGCTAAAGTTCTTGAACCATTGCTATTCCTATAGAAAACACTGCTCTACATAATTATATGATTTAAGCTAACCTACGACATCTAGAGTCGAAGCTGAAGAGCCGATTTGGCACGATGCTTCAACGTCGACGCCAAAGCATTCATGGAGGATTTGCTCGCGCCCCATCACCGAACAAGGGATTCGCGAGTTTGAATCGCAATTCCAACAGCAGCTCAGGACGACCAACGCTTTCACCTCATACTTCATCAAACAACTTGCGAGACTCCTCTTCACAAGACAACCGACTTTCTGCTCTTCCCGAATCGCCATCTAATCGCGATACTTTGCAACCTAATGGTAACTCACACGGCATGGGTCAAGATTCATTGAGCGCATCGGATGCGATTAGACCAGCTACTTCCAATGGTGTACCAAGCCCGGGAATGATGGACCTGTCAGAAGTCGAACCACCATCAGGTCCACCTCCATCGCATTTCAAAGAGGCCCAAAAAGATTCTGAAGGCTTCTCAGTGCCAGTAGCCATGAACGATCCTATATCGCAAGCTCTTCATGAAGCAGCGCAGGAGCAAAATGAACCTCAGTTTAAGCTTGATATCCGAGATCAACCGATTCCCGAGCAAGATGCAGATGCACAAGCTGCATTATCAAGTGTTGCCAATACTTTGCGTTCATCTCAATTAACTACCTCTGGTAGAAAAGTTGGTACCGTCCGAGGTCGAAGAGATGTTCGGAACACAGTCTATGTCCCTTCGCCCAATCTTGACGTTAGTAGCATAGAGAACAACTTGCCTCCTTCGCCTGCTTTCTCGCCTGGAGTGGCACGTGCGGCAGCATTTGCAGCTATTTCGGAGCATGGCCATGCTGCGCCAAGTGTATCTGATGCAAATTCGATTCGTTCTGGACATTCTCTTTCCAATAATGTTGTGGTTAAACATGCTGATATGCATCACCCTGGCCTCAATGCGTCAATGATAGAGACTGTCAGCGCCACACTAGAAAATGGGGTAGTTAAGACAGTTAAGGTTAGTGGGGAGATTGCTTTAAGCTATATTTCGTCACCGAACGACGCTTCGTTGCCAGCTTCAGGTAAGTCAGCCTCAATACATGCAGCTGCAAAGTCTAACGTACATAGGAACCGAAACAATCAGAATCAACAACTTCCCCGCTCTAGAGGCTATTGGTCCTAATAGAACATTCATTCATCCAGTATCAGCAGAGAAATCGGATGAATTTACAGTGGACCTTGCGTCGGTATCGCACAAAACATCACCCGCATTCACTTACCGAGTGCACATTGATGACAAGGACATGGCTGGTTATTCGCCATTGTTGTTAAAACCGGCGTGGAAACCGGTTGGTGATAAGCTTGGTCTAATCATCGAGTATGCACTCAATCCAGCTTTCTCCTCGGATGCCATAACTTTCAACAACCTTGTTATCGTAGGTAAATACACAGGAGCTGGAGCTGCCGTGTGTAAATCCAAACCTTCTGGCACCCACTACCGTGACAAGTCTGCTATTGTCTGGCGTCTTGGCGATATTATTCTCGGTCATGAATGGCATAAAATGAGTGCCTTGTTTTCCGGTTCAGATGGCGCGGTTCAGCAACCAGGTCATGCGGAAGCCAGATGGGAAGTTCAACGCCCTATTTCTGGTAGTGGCATCAGTATTTCAAGACTGGAAGCAGCCAAAGGTGCTGAAGAGTCAGATCCATTTGCAGATGAATCATTGGGTCCAACGGCAGGTAACTGGGTGGAAATTGAGACTAGCAGGAAGATTGCCAACGGGGTGTATGAGGCAAGACAAAACACAGCATGAAAAATGGGATAGGATTGAAGGTTGAGGGCTCAGGAAAGAATGGAGTTCTTTTCAGGAGTTTTTTTCTTCTATTTTTTTTTCGCATGCTCTTAAAGAGTATTTGAAAGTACATAGGTGCACACAGGAGGGTTCAAAGCATGGTGGAAGTGTAATGGTTGGAGCATGGTGGAAGCGTTTCTTTGAGTTGATACCTAGCGTTTCACGCTATTCTTTTTCTTCTTGTAGTGTAGTATGTGGATGTATGTATATACTCAATAACCAGCTTGTTTGAGATTATGACATGAATATTTTCGTCTATTTGTTTTAATTATTCAAGTCATGATTATGGAGTGATCGATATTATATTCATATCACAGTCTTCTTTCTTCGTGATATGCATCACGTTTCCTTCTTTTAAAACGGCATTGTAGTGATATTGTATGTGGGATGGCATCGAGCTTTCGTTTTGGGAAAGAAGTTTTCGGCTTTGGGTTTCAAAATTGAGAGAATAGAGTGTGAAGGGATGGGAAGGGATGGGATAAGATTGGGGATTATGGATAATAAGACTCGTGACGATTTGATTGGGGTGATGTGGGATTGGGGGATGGGGGGATGGGAGAGCTGTGGTTTGGTGGCTGTGTGTTTTGTGTGAGGGCAAGGTTGATGATGATGATTGTTCTGCCGAGTATTCAAGATTTGGGGTTGCAGAGTTGGAGAGTTGAGGATGCTGGTAATTGTGTTGTGTGTGTATGTGTATGTGTTAGGTAGGCGTGGAGGCTGATTGTGTTTCGGGATTGTGCTGGTAGAGCGGGATGGTGGGGGGAATTTCTTGATTTGGGGTGAGGGATGAGGGGTGAGGGAGGGAGATGAGGGTTTTAGGTGGCTGGGGTGGTTCTTGAAGTGGGATGAGAAAGTAGAATGGAAGGAGGTGCAGTCAGCTACGGTGGGAAGGAGGGGAGTAGAAAGAGGGGTAAGGGAATGGGATGGGATGGGATGGGATGGGCTGCGATATCTCTCAGGTAGCATGGTGAGTCTTCTGATCGGAGAGTGTGTGATTGTGATTGTGATTGTGATTGTGATTGTGATTATGATTATGATTGTGATTGTGATGAATACTCAGTCAATAGATATGAATTAGGAATCGTAGAACTATTACACGATCTCGCAATGAGGGGTTAATATGGCGATTTTGTGATACCGGCAGTTTTCGGAGAAATATGTGGTGAGGGGTGTTTGTGTTTATGTATGTAACAATGGGAACGGATGTGGAATTTGGAATTCGAGATAAGTCTAAAAATTATCTATATCACTGCCCTCGTTGCTCCTTCTAGGTTTGTGATGTGGAATTTGGAATTGGATTATATTACCCCGCTCTGGAATCTGGATGTAATTTGTAGAGTTTGATTATTATCGAGAGAAAGATCCGTAATTTTCTCTTACTTACAACTTCTTCAACCTTCTACAATTTCTTCAATCTCTTACAACTTCCTACAATTTTCTACAACAAAAACAACAATCTCTCATATCCCCCCATACATACTACTCCCTACCCTTCAATCCCATTATCAAATCCAGTCAAATACAAGCAACCATGTCCAGCTACGGAAACGAAGAGCAATCCGACAGTTACGGCGAACAATCCGAGTCCTACAGTGAGAAACAGGAGAGTGGTATGATTTTATTATTATTCCTTGAGCTTCCCTTTCACTTACTGATTTATAGCAGGTTATGAAGGTAGAGAAGATGATACTCAATCTGGTGGTGTGTATTTTTCGTTTCTGTTCACTTTCTGTTTTGATAAAAATGTGGATATGGTATTGCGTTATGGTATGAAGTGAGGCTGATTTGCAAGATGCAGAGTATAGTGGTACAGGAAGAGAAAATACGAGCAGTGGTCTAGGTGGTGATGATAAAAAGTCGGGTGATGCTTATGGTACCACTAGAGAGGATGGCTATGGTAGTACCAGGAAGGATGACACGAGCAGTGGCTTTGGTCAGGATGATACAGTATCTGGTGATAGCTATGGTAGCACTTGGAATGAGAATACGAGTGGCGGCTTGAATGATGATGGTGTCTCGTCTGGAGATACTCACGGCAGCACCAAGAGCTATGGTACGACAAGTGGATATGGTCAAGACATTGCCTCATCTGGAGATGCGTATGACAGTACCGGAAGAGACACTGCAAGAGACATTTCACTATCCGATGATAAATATGGTAGCATTGGAAACGACAATGCAAAAAGCGGCTTGAGTGATGACAACATCTCATCCGAACATAAATATGGTAGTACCGGAAGAGACAATACATCATCTGATGATGCATATGGCAGCACCAGAAAGGATGACGCAAGCAGCAGCTACAACAATGATGTCACATCCTCGGATGATGCACTGGGCTCTACCACTGGTGCCGGAAGTGGTTCATATAACAATGACAAGATTGGTGGATTTGGAGGAGTCAAGGCTAGCTCTTCCGGATACGGTCATGATGTTACTGCTGATTCTGACGTCTCAGGTGGATATGGTGGAGACAAGAGTGGTTCTCAAGGTTTGGGTGGAAGTGGTGATAATGTTCTATCTGAAGGCGATGGTGATGATGACAACCAAACCTCCAGTGGTTATGGAGCCGCCAAGTCTGGTTATGAAGAGGTAGATTATGACGACAATGATCAGCCAACCTCCAGTGGATATGGTGACGATGACGAGAGTAAGTCTGCATTGAAGAAGGGCTTGGAAAAGGCCAAAGAATTGTTCCATAAGGACTGAAATGAAGGTGATACTTTGAGGATGCGACGATCATTGACTATGAGATCTTCTTTTTAGCTTTTGCGGAGGTTGCGCTGTGGATTTATTCACTCACACACAGTTCGTCTGGGAAGCGATGATTTTAATTCTGCTCAATCATCAGGGGTACCAGTACATGCGGGCACGAAGATATCAGGGATGCGGAGACTTTTTGATTTATTCAATTCATATGTGAATTCTGAATTGGATGCTGGGATGCGGAGATATTCGGATTGCGATGAATTTCAGTCAATGGTATTTCTTCAGGGCTATAGTTTCTCAATGAACTTCACTTTGGCCAGATGCTTTTCAACTTTGATTGTGAAATTGGTTGATCATCCGGTTGATATAAATTCTCTTACTTTAAACACCTCTAGTCTCCGGATCGAAATTTGGAAGAAACTACTTTTGTAGGCCTTTCTTTGGAATACTGCTCAGCTGTCCCTGAGAGCTCGGATATCACAGGCCACTGAGTGAATGGAATAGGGGGGTTTCCGAGTTTCCAAATTTTCCAGGTCTAAAGAAGGAGATCAAACGAAACGGTAGGTGTAGATATCTTCAGTCAAAGTATGCCATGTGGCAAGCTTGAAAAGGGCTCGAGCTTATCACTAAATTCTCATCCCACGAAACATTTCTTCCTCAATAGAAAGTTTCTTACATTCCGATATTCTCGGGAGAACTTGAAGACTAAGTCAAGGCAGGAAAATCATTTCGTAGTTTGCTCAAGAAACGGCGGATGAGGTAGAGGAACATGTGTACCTGACGTTTCGGATTTCGATGTAGATACTTTTGATGAGAATTTGGTGCGATATTTTGCACAGGTATGTGCATAGGCAAGACTTTTTTTGGTGGTCAAGAGAATAGTACATGGTATAGTTTCCTTCACAATAGAAATAAAGGCTTGGGGTTGAGCATCGCAAAAAAGACGGCTTAATGCTGGTTGGATATAGAAAAGATGATATGTGTATGATACAACATCACTGAAATGCTGTATTATATCTATAGTATGGTACTAACTATACCATCCAATTTGTGACTTTTTGCTTATCTCATGGCTCTGTCATTTGTATAGAAGATATAAGAAAGCCAGTCATAGAAGAAATATTCTCGAGATCATATATCATGATTTTATAGGCAGGCCGCAGCCGAGTTCTTAAGCTAACTTGCAGCAGCAGAGCCTTGGGGATGTTCATGTGCTTGATAAGGGACTTAAGAAAGTAGACCTAGGAATAGAATAGAACTAGCTCATCTACTCCGTCACATAAAGTTGTAATGAAGGGCAAGCACGCATATATGACTTTCTATCCGTAGAATAGCTGATTTTCTCCTTGATACAATCTCGAGTTGAAGGAGTGCATATGTAAGATTACATGAGGCATGATTATTAGACGATTAAGATATTGATAATTAATTATTAGACTCTACATTGAGGTTCTGACACATGTGTTCTACTCAAACCAATATATGCACATAACAGGGACATGCACATATTAGGGTTATTGGTTAGTGATATGGTATATAGTGTTTACTTTCCATGATGGTATATAAAACTTGAGAGGTACCATCGGGTTCCGAATACTACAGCGATGGAGGTATAGAAGACCGGTACGATGGAGAAGGAGAATTACTTTGTAAGAAGCCTGGGTTAGAAATAGAGCAAATTAGATTGAATAATGCTATCGACAAAGAGAAAGAAAAGATATGAAAATAAAGTGTATACGAGGCATAACAAAAGCGTATAGTGCAAAGAGATATTAAGAGGAAAGGAAAAGATGACGAGGAGATATACATCTCTATCCGGGTTCCAGGCGAGAAAAAATGTATGTTATCCACCTCCCCCCCACGCCAAAACCTCACATCCTCACATTCTTTAAGAGGGTAAAAGCCACCCGGTCACTTTCGTCGCCCATTCTTAAATCTGTATTTATATAAGTCATCACCTCAATTAGTAGGGGGTTAATCAAGATCGTCAAAATCATCAGGCATAACATAATCGATATCAATCTCAAACCAAACATCAACAAATCCTGCATTCATTCTACTCCAATATTCCATTCCACATTACCCCAGCCATCTCTCCTCTCCCTCAGCTTTCCACAACCCATCTCCCCTCCATCCCCCCTCCATCAACCGAAAACAGCTCATTCATGCAAAGCCTTGTCTCTAATCCGCCTCCCGTTTTCAATGTATGCCCCTCGCCTGCCTAATTGCAAGCACAGTTAACATATGCGTTGTTACAGTCGTTGGCAGCGTATACCTGGTACTTGTTAGTCTGAAAAGTCTTATACCATATCAACAGAAATACTTGCAAGTCCAGCAGCTTCGCACGAAGCTTCGCATTGCGCCTTAGTGGGACAGGTGTAAGGACCCCAGCTATTCTGGCGGCTTTCAATAACAGAGCCCATGCCAAGAGTAGCTATGGCGAGAACGATAAGAGAAATAGAGGCCTTCATGTTGAGGGTTTTAGGGTAGAATAGATGTTGCTATGTTTGTTGGATTGTGTGAGGAGACTTTACTTAAAGGAAGAATAATAGTCTTTTCTGGCTAATCCTCTCATTATTTATATCGCCAGAAAAGCATGTGTGCTATGCTTAGTCCCACATTACCGGGAATGAAATTAATGTATCATTAAGCAATATCCGTGAGCTGATCGGCCGAATTGTGGCATATAGTATAACGGGGGTTTCAAGTGAGGCTATCTCCATATTTCAATATATCTGATTCTCTCAAAAGCCTCACCGGTTATAAAAAGTAACGAAGTCCTGCCGGTACTTGGGACCACCTCCCGTAATAGGGCAATAAGGATCCGGTGGCTTTGGTACGGAAGAGTCTTTCAAGTGAGGTTCGCGCACCCCATGGCTGTGGCGAGAGGTATTCCCCAATGGTAAGATAAAAACGTAAGCAACCTTCCCTTAAATGATAAACAGAATACATGGGGTGCGCGAGTCCCATTTGAAACCCCCTTCCGTACCTAGCATCTCAAAATACTGGCTAATATACAGCAAGTCAGGTACCGAGTGGATATTTCTGAGAAATAAGCAGGCTACATTAGCCTAGAAACTCCAACTTGCAGGGAGATATCCACGTCGTAGCCAAGACTTAACCGAAAGCTGCAGCTTGCTTATGTTTCTAACGAAGCGAAAGGGTGCGTGCACCTTATGAGCTCGCATTTCCGGTCTTTCTATATTGGTTCCTGTTCATCATTTGTAACGCCTGGGTTTTCGATCAAGACAGGGAGACGAAAAGCTTACAAACTGCTAATATTGCGAGCATGGCGTCCACTTCGGTGCTCTTATTTGGAGCCACGGGTTACATTGGAGCAGCGTTTCTGTCCCGCTTTAGCAACAAATATCTTATGTCTCCATCTCCACGATATAAACTTACAGCATCAATTCGTAGTCCTGAGAAAGCTAGAAGGCTAAGGGACTTATTGGGAAACATCGAGACGACGGATGTTACGTTTAATGATGGTGTGAAGCTTGAAAGAGAGGTCGAGAAACATGTCATTATAATCCAACTAGTCAGTCTTAGCACGTCTTAATACTCTTTGGGGAAATAGATACATTCAGCTGATTCTGCTAAGGCTGATTGTGACGCTCTCGAAGGCACCAAGTCTATTCTGAAAGGAATGAAGACGAGAAAAGAAAAAACAAGATATCCGCCAATTCTCTATCATGCTGTAGGTCCGCTAGTTTTATAGTTAGACTGCGTTTGCTAATGATATTTTTTTATCAAGTCAGGGGGAGGTAAGTTTTCTCCAACTACCTTGTAGCTCAAGTTGATCCAGTGTTAGCGTTTCTTTTTGACGAAAAAATGAATGGCTATTCGTCCCATGTAATCATTTCTGACGTGGAATCTGCCCTTATCAATGATATCCCAATAAGCAAACCCCTTGAGCAGATCCTTCTTAGATTTGGGATTTCTAAGTAACAGACATCCAAGACCGCGTTGTCGACCACAGTATTGTCAAAGCCGATGAGGCTGGTGATTTACTATCCTTTATTATAGTACCATTTGCCGTGTATGGCACCGCTACGGGGTTAATCCACAAACACAAGCTTGGTAATCAAACATCTATGCCTGTTCCACTACTCATTCATGTTTCTGTGGATAGAAGAGCCGTGGGACAAATTGGACCTGGTGAGAACCCATGGATGATATCGCACGTCAATGATGGTTGGTCTCCCGAACTCAATCCTATACTAGGAAACGATTTCGGCCGGGTTTTGCTGACGATTCTTTTAGTAGCGGATCTGTTTATGGCGTTATTGGAGGATACTACAAAGGGACACGGAAAAGACGGCTTCTACTTTGCTGATGGAGGTTACGTTCTAGCCCGCGATATCTTCAGAGTTATGGCAGAGACTCTCTATTCAATAGGGTTATCCGAGGAACCATCTCCAAATACTTACACCGAAGAAGAACTAGACAAGTACAAAGTGATAGTTTTCTCCCTTATACACTATCCTTATTATACTAACATAGAATCAGATCGGTTTCTGGGGCGCAAGTATCCAAGCAACAGGTGATAGAGCAAAGAGTACCGGTTGGAATCCTCAGCATACGGTCGGAGAATTTCAAGGTTATGTCGTGACTGAGACGAAGAGACTGGCTTTTCAGCCTTTGCAGTCTTATGGAAGGTGTCTCGATTACTCGGATGAGAATACGTATACGTCTTCTAGTCAACAATAGTAGTGAGATTAGGAGTCACATAGCAAGGCACTCAAACCTTCTTGCACCTAGCACTGTTCAACTCGAGCGGGACCTGACATCCTAGGCGTCGCTAGACATCACGAACATCGGTGATCGTGACAGCTGGGAAGTGGTTCAGATATACATCTCTAGCAAGGAGAGTCGAGTAGCAATACCCAAGAAAGAATTGAAGGCGTTTTCGAAAGTTCGTATTCGGATGGGCACCTCGGAATCTGTCACCGTCAGCCTTGACAAGGACGCTATGTCTTTCTGGAGTGAAATGGGTTGAGAGTGGCTCTCATAGAAGGGGACCTATCGGATCATTGTTGGCAGGAGTGCAGATCCCAAGGACGAGATCATGTACCATGATGTTAAGCTAGAGGAGAACTTCAGATGGTCGGGAATTTGATTTAAGACATTTTAGCAATACTATTATACCTATCATGACTCATCATAGCTTTTTCTGATTGCGATACTCAAGGAGTCCAGACAACCCGAAAAGAGTATGAAGTACGTCTCCGATATGGCACTCGCCTTGGAACAAATTCAGAAAATTAAGACGTAGATTAAATGTCTTAATGAGTCTAATTTGTTCGGGGCCAGGGAATTTGGACCAGCAAAAAGTATCGTCTTCACGCGAATATCGCGCTATCGAGTATCGTCTTGTCGTGACTCAAGAACTAAAAGTCAGGGGTCGGTCAATTTGATTGGTATATTTCGTCAAAACCCACCAATACCGTTAGAAGTCATGATAGAACCGTCACTTACTAGATTTTAAAAGTTCAAATTGAAACATAGTGGTGAGGAAAGCTAATGATTTTGACGAAAATTGCACTTGAAATTGACAGTTCTGTGGAAATCGTTGGATTTCTCGCTCCCATAGGGACTGAGGCTCTTATAGCAGTGTTATTACACATCGCCCTTCGACTCCACTGGGTTCAAATTCATGTATTAGTCAAGAAACCGTCCTGTAAACGCTCTTTGCGTGGTTCTGGAGATACTGCATGTGCTGCAATCCGATTCGATAGACCCTGCATCAGAGCCAACGCCATTCTTTGTTGCGGACTAAATGATTCCGCTTGGAATGCTTTATCAAATCTTTTGGGCTAGTAAATTTGTAGGTACGCTTTTTGAGCAGCGAGCTCTGCTCCCCTAAGCAGAGCTTGAGAGGGCACAATAAATGACTCTCTGAGCCTCTGAATTATGCCTTAACAAGTAATTATGTGCTTCGGCCATAACCCGGTTACCTTTATCCTTCGACTTTCGCTACTTCCCTCTTAGGATCAGTCTATTTTTTTCACAATGAAGCTCTATCGAGAATCCTGTCTAGCTTGTTCATCCTGATAGTGGGATTCTAAGTGTACGGTCATGAGAAGACAGATAACTTACTGAGTAAGCAGGGTATATAATAGGGATGTGTATGTATTAAGGATATCGGTTAAAACGTTCAAGCGGAGATTTTAGTAACCTTAGAGGCAGCTGACTATTTACACCGCCTTTATTCGAAATGGCAGAATATATTCAATAAACATATCAACGAATCCAACCTTTTCTCCCCACGACAATAAACAATTCTTGAAGCTTCGTATAATACAACGCGTCAATTACAACTGCTGATAAACTTCAGCTCAAGGTCACTACATTGAAACTCACTTCGCATTACGAAATTTCTGCATTGCAATATCCAAAAGCATCTATCGACGCGACGCGTGTTGCTACAATGGCTGTTCACGATGTTGCCCCGGGCTACATTACTCTCGAAAGTAGAGTGGCATCTTACCGTAGTGCGCAACCCCTTACTGGTCGTAGGACGTCGACCACTGGATCCAAAGCTCTAAAAAGTCTTAAATGGCCGCACAAATCCTTGCTACCAGAAGAAGTATGAAGTATTCTATCTTTGTTTACTTATCGCTCGCTGACCTTGCGCAAAGCTTGCAAAAGCAGGTTTCTTTTACTACCCTTCGCAATCTAATCCCGACAATTGCGCTTGTTTTCTCTGCCATAGATCTATTGATGCCTGGGAGGAAGGTGATGACCCATTGAAAGAACATTTGAAGCATTCACCAAATTGTGGATGGGCGATTGTTGCCTCGATTGAGGCACAAGATGAAGAATTGAGCAGGGAATTTCCCGCCAGTTTGAGAATGGTCGAGGCTAGAACTGCGACATTTGCAGGAAAATGGCCTCACGAAGCAAAGAGGGGTTGGAAATGCAAGACTAAACAGGTATGGACTGTATGTTACCCATGACAACATTTATA
This sequence comes from Botrytis tulipae, assembly GCA_004786125.1. NCBI lineage: Eukaryota > Fungi > Ascomycota > Leotiomycetes > Helotiales > Sclerotiniaceae > Botrytis > Botrytis tulipae. Next base: position 322,226 of record PQXH01000017.1, read on the forward strand.
CTAACGAGGTAATAGTTGGTCAACGCTGGATGGAAATATACTCCAACCGAAGAATCGAACGATATGGCGACTTGTACTTATTGTTCATTGGCATTAGATGGATGGGAGCCATCTGACAAGCCATTGTATGTTTGAGAATCTCTCCAATGACTACAGAAGCTAACTCACCTTAGGGATGAACATTTTAATCGATCACCCGAATGTCCTTTCTTCATACTCATCGACGAGCATAACTCTGAACTTGCCTTGAAGAAATCAACCTCCAAGAGAGGCAGAACATCGAAAGCATCGCGGCTATCTACACAATCCGCTGTTACTATTGCTAGTGATGCAGATGTTGAAGAGGGCGATAGCATCATGTCTACAGCCACAACAAAAGGCAAAGCATCTGGGCCCAGAGGTCGAAAGCCATCGGCTAAGAAGGCAGCCCCAGCTCAATTACCTACACAGCCAGCTATTGACGTTGTTAGCAATGTAGCTGCTGAAGAGGGAGACAGTATCATGTCTACAGCAACAACGAAAGCGAAGACATCTGCACTCAAAGGTCGAAAGGCCCCGGCCAAAAAGGCCGCCTTAGCTCAATTATCTACACAGCCCCCCATTGACGTTGCTAGTGATGCAGATGATGTAGATGTAGATGATGCAGAGGGGAACAGTATCATGTCTACAGCCACAACAAAAGTGAAGACATCTGCGCTCAGGGGTCGCAAGGCAGCCGCTAAGAAGGTCGAACCAATTGAGGCTCCTAAAGCCCCAACAGCATCTTCCAATGGTGGGAGGAAGAGGAAGAGTGACAACGAGATGTCTCAACCTGATCTTCCAAATCCCCAACCTAAAAAACGTACTACAAGGGCTAGTACGGCACAAGTTGTTATTCCTCAAGCATCCGCTGCACCATTACGAGCACCCACCTTTACAGACTTGCAGAACCAGGCAGGAGCCTCGGACTTGCTTTGGATGGAAGGATCTCCACTGGAATCACCACCTGGATCTCCACCCCCCTTGTCGCCACCCCAATCTTCAGTCGCGGACAATCAATTTTCAGACACAGAACATCAATCTTCCGATGCGGAAAACCAGTTTCCTGAAAGACCTAATACTCCTCCAAATCAAGGTTCTATAGCACCCAAAACTACCAAGCAATGGGAGCCCGTAGATGCTGAGATGTTTTTCGGTGAAGAAGAACATGAACACTTCTTGGAAGCAATGTCGAATCTCAGGACAGGAAATCTAACCAAAGCGGAGAGCCAAATGTCGGTGGAGCAATGGATTTACCATACAGCAACAGTTGCTCAAGGAAAGCTTCTTGACGAATGTGAGCGAATGGTAGCAGCATTCGAGGCCGAGGGCATGAAGGCATTGTCTTGTCTGGAAGCAATGGAAGTCGTCTGAACTTTAAGTTCAACAGTGCATGAGTTTAGTTGGAATGTGTTCAAATCAGACTTGGATAAGTCTCATTGGGAAAATGAGGGGCATTGGCGTTTGAGCGGGTCTGTTTTTACTCTTTCATTGACTAAATATTATATACCCCGTATCAAGACTATCAAAATGACTCAATTCCAAATACGCATTGAATTTATGCTTATACCTAACGAGATTTGTGACGCGAACATTCAATTGAAAGGGCACTTTGTTTGCAGATTATTGAAACTTGAATTCGATGAATTTGATCGCTTCAACGATATGTACATTTTTGGGTATATTACTATTTTATTAACTCTATTTACTTTTTTGAAATCTCGTTGCTCATCTCAGTTTTTATACGAGTTATTGTGCCGGCACCTCCATACACCCTATTGAATAGATTAGTATACATTGTAGGATATTCGCACTCTTGTTTTGTTTCACATGGGGATAGTTAAAATGGGGTGGGAGACTTACATCGCTGTGTAAACCTGGGCAACATTTGCACCTGCATTCAAGACCTCTAGTGCTTGCTTTCCGTTCGTAATGCCACCAGTAGCGAAAATTACTTTCTGATCATTTGTCTTATTGCCCGTGAGAGATTTTGCCTTTTCGGCGATAGTGGAGACAAGACCAGCGTCGTTTGATTCAGTAGTATCTTGTTGTGGTGGTCCTCGGTCGAGTAGAGCTCTATATCTCTTAACCAAAGACAATGTTCTCTCGAACATTGGTGGTCCGGAAAATCCTCCTTGTTCCTCAAGAACCCTGCGTTCTCTGGCTGAAATTCTTATGTCATCTGGGATGAGCTTGTCTCTTCGGTTTGTAGTATTACCCACAATTATACCGTCAACACCGCTTCTCCAAACAGCTTCGACAATACCCTCAATTTGCTCGTCTTGATCTTCATCGGGTGATACCTTGACCATAACCCTAGGCTTTGTTTTCCGATCTACGGATTTGGCGGCCCCGACCACTCCTTCTAAGATTCGGGATAATGGTTCAACTTTTTGCAATGTCCTCAAACCAGGGGTGTTTGGGCTACTGACATTGACTACCAAAATATCGGCATATGGAGCCAATCTCTCGACACAGTGAACGTAGTCTCTTTTGACAGCGTCAATGTCATCACCATTGGTATTTTTATTCTTGGCAACTTGTACTGCCAATAATTTCCCATCCAACAAACTTCCTGGAGGAACACCAGCTTCCCCATTCAAAACCATCCTCTCAGCATCTTCGCCGACACCCAATCCATTTTGATATGCGTATAAACGAACCCGTTCCCTCAATCGCATAGCCATATCATCTGCGCCCTTTGAATTAAGTCCATATCGATTAATCAAAGCATTTTGACTCGGTATACGGAAAACTCTAGGTTTTGGGTTTCCATCTTGAGCAAGTGGTGTACATCCGCCGACCTCGACAATTGCAGGACCCAAAGCAAACAAGGCATCTGGAACCTCTGCCAATTTGTCAAGCCCCGCAGATGTACCAATTGGATTTTGTAATTTCTGACCCCATACTTCCACGCTCAAATCTGCCTTATCTGTATTACTCTTTCTGAAGCTTCGATCGCGGGGATGGAGACCGAATGAGTAGAGCGTTTTGAGAGCTTTGGTTCCTACATGATGGGCCTCTTCGGCATCGGGATATATGGCACGTAATGCGGGAACCACAAGCCATTGATGAACGCTAGCTCGGGTATCGGTAATATATAGATAGCCAAAGCCGAGAGCGAGAGCTATCGAGGTTCCAACGAGGAGATTCTTCGATCGGGTAAGAACTGGGGATGTTTCGGTAGCGGTTGATCCGAAGCGTTTGGTAGATATACGGGATGGAGAAGAGGAGAGAATTGGTCGCGATGTACGCAGAGTGCGTAAGAGAGGGCTCGACATATCGAATGTCTGTCCGGGTACGAAGGAAATGGAGGGACGGATTGCTTGCTAACGGGGATGTTTAAAAATGTTGTTCTATGCGTAATAATTAATCTGGCTTCGGGAGGGTTGTTGTTCCGTTCCGTGCGAAGCTATCCACTTCACTTCAACCCCACGATCTTTAATACTTATTACCTCGAGCATATCAACACAATGGTCATGTTTTCATGAATTTAGCAAACGGTCTTTCTGTACAGATATTTCACGGTGTCAAGATCTCACGAATGATCGAGTGCTAGTAGACTCGCATAGCCCTTCCAGCCATCAACTTCACGAGCCACCTGCCCAGTGACATTCGATATTAATTCCAGATCTCACCATTCCACATTCACTCATTCTATCTTCGACGATGAAGATTATTATGAATACTATGCAATTCTCTTGCTCAGTCTCTCGGGCGTAAGGAGTCCGAATGAGATGGAGACAGCAAGACTTGTTCCAGACTCTGTCTTGTCACTATTTCGATTGAAGCTTTCAACCGTTCTTCTTATTGAACGCTGGCTTTATTTTGTTGAATTGGCTGCAAGATTGGAGGGAAAAGCAAGTGATGTATTTTGGAAAGCTCAAGAGCCTACTCGTTTGGCTGATATCTCTTAGATGAGCGATGTAGAAATAAAATGCGAGGAGAAGTCTCTGCTTACTTACTTCTGCCTTTCTTTCTTCACCTCCTTCTCTTCTTTGGAAATTCAATTGCGCTTTATCCTGTGTGCTTTCTAATTTACAATTAGGTCCCCCTCTCCTAACATACATATTTGGGTCTACTCGAGCATTATTCCTTTCTCTTTCAAGACACGTTCATAGCTTTCATGATTTATGGTTCACACAAGCTGTTTAGCTATAAGTTCTTGTTACTCTTTCATCTGTTTTAATTCAATCAACGTAATTCAATATGGTGAATAAAAACTCAGTTTTATGTTGTTTTCATGTTTCATGTGAGCCTAGAGTAGAGATGTTATTGTTTCTTGTCCTGCCTAGTATGTGTGTCCAATACTATTCTTCACACTGCTCATCTAGCTGTGTAAAACAAATCAAAAGTCAACTCTACAAAACTTGATATTCACTAACACAATAGCCCGAAGTTCATGAGAACTGCCCCACTAACATTCACTCCTGCCCGTATGATGAGCCCGGGCATTCCAAGTTCTTTAAGAAGGTGGCTTTGCTTCGAAAAATCCTCTTCTTGTTTTCTCTCGACACGCAGGAATTCTGAAGTTTAGTTTTGTGTACAAGACCAACTTTTTTCTCATCATCGTTCAAGCGTCAACTCAGGTCTTATTAGCTCTCTGGCATCACAATGGAGAACACACCTGAGGCAAAAGTAAAGAAGGATCAAATCAAAACGATGGACAAAGAATCAACAATCACGGTTGACATGAACCCAGATGTGGAAATGTGGTTGTCAAAGATACACGTACTTACAATGACTCGGTACGAAATTTTTCAAAAGCTTATAGACATCGATGTTGCAAGGGAGGATGCTCAGGTTAAATATCGTATTTTGATTGTGAGTATCAATATATGGCCAGCTTCGAGAATTTCAATGCTAAATTCATGTCTCTTTTAGGCGGATAATGTGGCCAATTTCAAAAAGGACTTCCCGAATGCTTCAAGCGCTTTGCTGGCTGAGTTTCAGAAAGTGGCTTTTGAAAATACTGTTCTGGACGATTTGAACGTTGCGCGTAAGAAACAAGAGATCGTTTACATTGCTTGTCGTAACGAGCTACGTGAGACGCACAAGATTTTCAACAACGTTCGTCCATCACTTTCACAATCCCGTTAGTAACAACAGCTGACATTGAGTAGCTCTTCCCGGAATACATCCCTCAAGATGTTCAAAATCCTAGTATCATCAGTTTTCCTGCTACTGATTTCGGTAGGATATTAGCATTCTTCCGATCTTGTTCGCCAGAGGATGTTGCCAGGGAAATACTTACACATAAGGCATTGCCGGGCTCCAAAATCTATAGCTGCGAGAAGAGCTTCAATAGAGACAACCTTCCGCCATCGTACAGAGCGCAGGTCGAGCGTGCACGAAAGTTCCCTGACGACCTGGATCGCCTTATCTCATATGATACCCCAGAAGTCACTGAGAGAATGCGAAACCCCGAACGCAGAAAAGCAAAGGATGTTTTTACTGCTACCTTGGAGACTGTCTGGGTTTACGATCCACTCTGCAAGAAATATGGCCCGCGTCTTGGTCAGCAGGTTTTTCACAAGTACTCAATTGACGAAGACAATGGCTTAAGAAGCAGAATGATGATCTATGTTGAGATTTCAATGGTTGATGTTGAATGATCGAGTACATTCAATTCAAACCCAAGAAGGCTCAGGGAGGGCGACTTTTCATTCTACTTTTCAACAATCCAATACAGTACAGACAAAGGTATCTTACAAAGTTAAACAAATACGCAATACTACAGGCAGCACTCCTAATAGTGTCGGGATCTCGACTACCCTGCATCGTAGATGAAAACGCTATCTGGGAAAGATCTCGACTTGTTAATACAAAATGCTTTTTTGTACCAGTGTTCTAGGGTTTACTTTGTTTTTTTTTGGGAAAGGCATGGTTGGCACAAGATCTCACTCTTGTGTTTCTCTTACTTCAGTTGTCTAGGAACAATAAAAGATTAAAATAAAATGCGGCTGTTATAAAATTGTGATATGGTGAACGATGGCAGTGACTGGGCTCTAAAATGGATGTCACTCCCATGGCTATATATATATATATTTCGTGGGATGGACGTTTTTTATTAGCTAGATACAATCACATGATTGAGTTATTTGATTTCAGGGCGATTAGTTTTGTGTTTTCTCAAATGAGATAGATCATTTCTACTAGTATCTGGAATGTCTTTTACACCAGGTATCTAAGGAATAGAGTGCAGATTGTGTATTGTTGTAATCGGCGATGTCATTCTATCTTCCACTTTCTTCCAATGTTTCCAGCCGTTCGACTATATTAAAGTACGAAACAAGAGTTCAGTTTAAATTTTTGGGGATGGGCGTTACCACCTACGCTGAGTCCAACCGTCCCACCCAGACCAAGCTTTGCGAATCACATCCAGACAATAACACTTTATTATTTCTTACCCACTTCAAAAGTCTCATCACTCCATCCAAACCACTTCTTCATCCGCTTTCCCATCGCTCCCAACATGATTGCATCCACAACACGCTCAGGATGGGGTTTGTGGAAGACTATCTTACCCTGTCCAAACCAAGGCGAGTTAGTATCAGGCTCAAATTGAACGGCCGATCCTCCTGCATCATGGCTTGCTATAAATCCAGCCTCGGCCATGGCATTAACGAGGGAGTCCCAGGGTACTGTTTTGGTGCGCTCCTCAAAATTTCGGGTCGGGAACATGGTTTGAAATATTGCATATGAACTCTTTCTGACAAGTACTTTAGGCGATGATATAAGTGCAGATGTTTCAGGAGTTACGGTCGGTTTACTTATTGTTTCCACAGTGTTGTGTTCGTCATCTGTGTTAGGGAGCTTTCTGGTTTTGATTTTAGAGCGAGTTGGAACGCCAAGTTTCTCTGACTTTTCAGTGCCCCATTGCTCTTGATCGATAAAATTTTCAAACGCTGCAACCTTTTTCGCATGCCTGGCTCCTATCTCTGCGTGCACTTCAGCATTTAGTTTCTCGATCGCTGCGATGTGTTCTGGGTCAATTTGGTGTCTCCATAAATGTCTTGGTGGGGTCTGCCAATAACTTTTCAGCCTTGATTCTTTGGCTCTGGCTTTCCCCCATGGGAGTACTTTCATCAGGCATCCCGGTCACACAATTGAGATCTCTCAACATGTACTGATATTCTAAATGTTTTTCGACGTAGCGCCATCCACGACTATGTTCGAGTTCGACGATATTCTCGGCTTCTCGTTTCTTTGCTCGAGGGCGATGTAATCGGACCATCTCAAGCATTTGATGCATTGCTGCAAGGCTAGAGATTACTGTATATATAGTTTCATCCAGTCTAGCGAGCTCTTTGAAATTCTTGGTTTCATCGCACTTGGCTAAATGCTCCTCGAGCATAGCAAATATCATTGCAGGCGTCAGAGGAGAAACATCCTCGAGCTTACAATCGGGGCGCATATCGAGTAACAATAATGCCAAGCAAAAGTCTAACCTGTCTTTGGAATATTCGGGGTAGGAGACTGTGTCTTTTCGCTGCCAACCAGACAACGTGCCATGATTAGTGGAAAGGGCGGTAATTTTGTACTCTTGCAAATACATAGGCAATAAAGAACCGAGGTATTTCGAACGTCGGCGGATTTGATCCAACAACAATGCTTCAAGAGATCCTAACGCTGCATCATAAGCTTTCGATAAAGGCTTGAGTGGGTCACGGCTCTCATTCAAAGAAATTTGCAAGCTCTTTAGTTTTTCAACCTCGTCTACAATCCAACCCTAAGACCAGAACATGACTATATCCTGAATGGGTAGAATTGACGATGCGATAATAAACTTATGATAATTCTCAAGCTCTTTCCCTAAGTTACTGGTCATGGCGAGTTCAATATAGCGCCTAGTGTATAAAGGATTGGTCTGTAGAAACCGGAGATGGTCTCCCTGTAGAGCTTCTCTTGTCTTGGCGATATTCAACAGAAAATCAATGTCAAAATTGGGCGGCGCCGAGAATGACTGGTCAAAATAGCAGGAAGCTGCTCCCGGTATGTGATCAAGACGTCCGATCAACGTCATTGGGCCACATTTGGAGATTTCATTGAATGAGCTTATTTGACTTCATAGAATAGCCAATTGTGGGACCAAGAATTCGCTCAGCCGTGGATCGAAGGAATGAAAGAAGATGTGCTTGTGCTTCGAGAATGAGGATTGCTCTTGGAAACCCGACAGACGTCCATCTATGTGCTTCTTCACTTTTCCATTGCGTCAGCGTTCCATATGCCGACCCCGCCAGAATCATACTATTGCTGTTGTAATCGAGAGCTAGAGAGTCAATGTCCCAATGTTTGTCAAGAATGGAATTACCATACGGAGCCCACTGCTCAGGGGAATATTGGGTGCGATTTCGCAACAGACTCAACAACATCACAGGGTTTTCGATTAATCCTTCCAAGTTTATGTAACGCAGTAAACATGCATTACGATACCCTCGCATAAACCGACTTAGCGTGATGTCTGCGCTGATCCAGTCATCGGGAGGAACTGTAGCCTGAAACGCTTCATTCAGGTGTACAAGAGGCCACCGATGTGGATATAAGTTGGGATCAATATCGCGTAAGAGGCCCTCGCGTTTATTGCGACTCTTCTTCTTCCATCTCTTAATTATGGCATCTCCATTGTTTTGGCATTGTTGTCGCAGATAGACTAGATTCTTACTTATGTCTGTGGCAAATTCCGCAGCCTTCTTTCGAGCTTCAACGTCAGCAAGTGCGAAACTATACGTCGTCATTTGGTGCTTCTGAGCTTCTTGAGACAGAAATTGTTGGACACATTTTGAGCATTCGCACGGAGGTTCGAAAGAGTGTCGATAACACCAGAATACTCCTTGACGACGCGTGTAGATTTGTCGGTACGTAGGATAAGAAAGCTTAGCATGCCAGATTCTGAAGGGAGTTATGTTAGCAGAGATGAGGCAAAATCACAGAGAACGAGCTCACTCTTTCCGCGCGTCGTCGTCATCTTTACGCAGCTCCTTAAGCTTCCAGACCATACTGTTGATTGTGAAATCTTTGTCCAATGAAATGGAATCACCAGAACTACAAAATGCGCTCTTCAGCGGAAAAGAAGTTTGTTTGTGCTTGAGATAAAAAGTAAAGAAACTTTCAGACAAATTAGCAAATGAAGTAAAATCGAAGGTAGAAATTATCTCTTGTACAGTATTCCAAGCTAACAAAGCATACCGCGAAGAAGGTGAAGTGTGGTGGCAGTAAGGTAAAATGAAAATAAATCAGAGAAATGTGAAGCGAAAATCGCTGCCAGGGGAAATAGTAGATAGTGAATCATGATCCATCTCATTTTGGGGGAGTGAACAGGCCGAATTCATCCAAAATACACTGATAAATTGATTGCTAGCATAACGACTGATTTTGAAAGCATGAAATTTCATTCCTCCAGTATAACATCTAAGATATCTTTTGAGGACAATCGAAAGGGGCTCAATAGATTGCGAAAGAGTTCTGCTGGGCGATCAATTGCTGCTCGTTTTTTCTTCTCGAAATGCCCTTCTTCTAAACTTCACTAGCAATAGGCCACCGACCCCCAAAGTGAGTTGAAACGATAGACTACTACGTATGTTCATTCATCTAGACTTTGTAGTTAATACTTACCTATATTGCTGCAATATCAGGTTCAAGTGAACAATATATCATCGTCGTTGTCATCAAACACTTTAATAATATTGAACAGGACATCAAGTTTAGTCACGGAAGAATGATCAACCGATTGATGCTTTGTCAGCACAAATCTTGGAATGGACTTAATTGAGGCGAACTTCATTAAATACGACCTCAGACACTGTTCATTGACCTCAACACAATATCAATTGATACATACTCAGATAATCGAATATATCAACCTCAATTAACAGCTATATCGAAATAACAATCTCACTTACTTCTTTCCATCCTACTTGAAACAAAACCAAGACAGGGATTGAAATTCAAAGTATCACGATGGACAATGCCAATATTCAAGTGAAGCATGTTGAATCTACGGACGATGCCAATGATCATTCCAAACCAAAGCATGCCAAACCTGTGGATGATATCAAACTTCGAGTACAGCTTGTCGAAACAAACTATGGCAAAGGTGGCTTCCATCCCATACATCTCGAAGATACCTTCAAGCATGATCGTTACAAGGTCATACACAAACTAGGACATGGAGGATTCGCGACCGCATGGCTTGCGCGAGATACGAAGCGAGAAAGATATGTTGCTCTAAAAGTTCTTGCAGCACGATTGTCAAGTACTTCAAAAGAGGTTGACATGTTACGTCGGATGAAGTCGAGGCGAGTAAAGTCTTCTTGAATTCAATGAAGAATGTTTCAATTCGCATTGCGAAACCCAAAATTTCAACCGCAAATTTCTTATTGGTGCTCTATGTGATTCCGTACTCAAAATTCAGTTTCGCATTCAAGAATCTTGCTTGCGTTGACTAATTCTTCATCGTATCAGTCCCGAGCATGACGGAAAATTTTACGTCATGTCTTTGCTAGATCATTTCACCCACAAGGGCCCAAATGGAGACCATTTATGCCTGGTCTCTGAAGTTGGAGGACCTAGCATCAAACAGTTCAATTCTTGTCCAGGTAAATATAAAGGAAGCCGACGGTTGGAAGCGTCTGTGGCAAGGAATGCTTGCTTGCAGGCCATACATGGCTTGAATTATATTCATAGCACCGGTGTCGTTCATGGAGGTTTGCAATGCCATATAAAATCCTTGTTATTTTTCGATCAGCTCACTATAAAATTAGATCTTACCCCTGCCAACATTCTGTTACAGCTTGCCAACATCGATGAGTGGACCGAGGAACAAATCTATGAAAGACTAGGTGTTCCTCAGAAAGAAGAGATCATATATGCTAGCTCCAAGCTTCCAGCAACTGATTCTTCATTTCCCGATTATACCGTTGTCCCAATCAACATGAGGGAGGTAAATCCTAAGTGGATAGCAAATGACATCATAATAATCGATTTTGGTATCGCCTTCCTCCAAACAGCCCCATCATTTGACCTTGGCACGCCCAAAAGCTATTGTGCACCTGAATTCTTATTTGGTTGTTACAGAAGTGTCGCTTCAGATATATGGGCTTTAGGGTGTACAATTTTTGAGATTCGTACAGGATCTCGGTTGTTCAAATATGATGGCATTCCTAAAAGGGACGAGATGTTAATAGCTGCAGTAAGACTTCTAGGCACATTCCCTGATGATTGGTGGGCTGCTTGGAAAGAAGGTCTAAGATGGTATAAACAACAAACAGAAATTGATCCAAAATCAGCAGGAAATATACTTGATCAAATTTTGCAGACCGGTACACACGATGGTGATGCTCCTCCTCACAGACAAAAGCTTAGAAACGGAGCGTTGGAATTCATCGAGAAATCCAAGGAGCTTCCTCGGAATGACATGCTTTATGGAACAGATCAACTCGTGGAGATGGCGGAGAAGTTGAGAACTAGCGAGGCGGAGGCCATTCTCAACTCAGTGAATGCTATTGAACGAGAAATATCTGTTTCATGTTCCAACAAAGCAGAAAATGGTTCTGCTGTGGAATCTCTGTCAAACCCCAAAAGTTCCGAAGACAAGAGTTCAGATGCTAAAAGTTCAGAGGCCAAGAGTTCAGATGCTAAGAGTTCAGATGCTAAAAGCTCGGAGAAGACACCATCTTCAGAGGGACTATCGACAGGCCGATCCCCTAAAAAGATTTTCACCAAATTCTCCGCACTGGCAGAGAAATCTAAAACGAAAACCTCTGCCAATGTGTCCGATTCAGAAGATAACGAAACTCGGGGTATGGCAGCTTCTGTTGAAGTCGAACATTGCGGCCCCGAACATTCTCAAAGTTACCTTGAGCCATCTGGTATTAAGATATCTACTGCTGAAGCAACAATTCTCGAGGATTTACTCCGAAAGACCCTCAGATACCTACCTGAGGAACGAAGCACTGCTCTGGAATTATCGAAACATATTTGGTTCTCTGATATATCCAAAGAAGTCGACTAAGGCCAGCACAAATTGCATGTTCTGTAAGTTGTTTGAAACTCCATGCTACTTGCAGGATTCGTTACAGGATTTGTGATACATATATCGCCCATTCGTCCTATCATTAACCCCATAAGACCTTTGGTTCCAGTTACGTCTCATTTATTATTGCTTTTCATTTCCTTCACTCAAGGGTTTTCATTGTGCGCCAAGCTACATTATTCACAATCTACCGACGGCGATCTATAGGGGTGTGTCCTGGGTAACGACTATCGTTTTAAACCTGAACAAGACGGTTTCCTCATGGAGAAATAGATCCTGACAACTACAGACCTTTTCATTATGGCCTCCATCAATCCAATGGATTTTTCATTATCTCATCTTGCGATTTTAAATGGGAAGAAAAAAATTCTTTGTGCAAATGTTTCTTTGTGGGGGAAACAGCTCATGACCAATCTTCTATCACCAGAATAAAAGAGTAAAATTGTTCAGATGTCCTAGCATGCGCAGCCTATGCTAACATATTTTATTCTCGGCGCTTCTTTACTAGTTTGAAATTATTTCCCTTGCATCTTTTCCTTTTTCGCCTCGCTATCTATTTTTCTCTCTCTTAAGTACTATCAAATATGTACACCGAATATCATTTGGTGCTCTATAGCCGGCAATATGAGAACAGAAACTGAGGATATCCGCGCGACTGAAAGCGAAACTTGCTACGCGGGAGATCGTTCTTTCTATTTCTATTTATTGAGTATTCTACGCTGAGTCTAGCTAGTTACACAACTCACACTTCTGCATGTTGATTACCACACTCCCTTTAACAACACTTGAATTTTGATATCCCAGTGAAGAAATGGTCCCTCTGCCATTTGACATGTATGTGAATAGAATCTTGAAATAAAACGATATGCAATCAAGCCCTGCTAACTCCTACCTATACTATACCTTCATACCATCAGCATACCGAGAAACCCATCCACTCGTACGATAACAAAACCACAAATTCAGCTTCCACTTTCAAGCACATCCCATGTTTTGAACTAGCTGCAAGCTCAATCCTTAATGACTATCAAAATGTATCATAGGGATATTATGATCTCGGCTAGCCGGTAAAAGACGACTACAGTACTAGGGCACAGATAATGGCCGATAACCTAAATCACACCAAAAAATAGCGATTTATTATATTTTGTATAATGATTTATTAATATTTATAATATTATTTATTTAATAATATTTTCAGAAAGTTTTATTTATATAATGATGATTTAGGTTTTCAATTTTTAGATTCTAAAAATAATTAAATAGTTAGATTATTGTTTTTAATTAAAATAAATATAATAAATATATCTTTTTGAATATATATATAATATTTCTATATTCATATGATCCACCAGTAGCGAATCACATGATCAAATCACATGATCGTCGCTTATAAGCTTTCGAAAAGCGAACAGTCACATATACGAAAACAGTCATATATATGAAAACGGCCATATATATGAAAACGGCTATAAATCCGAAAACAGACTATAAAATAAAGAATACGAATAAGAGCTTTATTTCGA